>JAJOOO010000745.1:0-22827 GCA_029582685.1 Solanum piurae | reverse complement strand
CAAAAAGTTTAAATTGGATTTTGTGTAACCTTTTTTTACTTGTGAGTAGTTATTTCTTATAAGTTGAATAAAAAAAATGGTATTTGCCTAAAAAATATAATTTATTTCTATTAAGGGATTATCAGTGTTTGATATTCTTTCAATTTTATTTTCACTAGGAAAATACTAAATGAAATCCGTTTAAGCATATAAACCAAAAAACAATCCAATCAAATTTTTTTAAATTGAATTTCTTACGTTTTTCATAGTCACGTGAACTATGAATTCATTAATTCAGTCAAACAAGAACTAAAAGTAAAATTAATTATAATATAGAAAATTATTTTTTCCATTCTTCCACCAAACACTACAAAACATATTTCACAAAAATATTTTGCAAATAAATATTTCTATGATACCAAAGACCCAAATAGTTTGAGTTTTTGTTTGTAAGGGGACGTTTAAATTTAAAGGGAACATTTAAAAATAATTTATTTTGCATAACATCTGACATGACAGTTTCGTATCCTTCGTTGCATCCTATGTTTATTATGTCACGTAGGACACATGTGTCTACTTGTTCAATCTTATACTAGTTTAAGTGTCTACTTGTGCTAACCAAAAGTTGGAGGACATAGATGTCAGCTGAGCAAGTTAAAAATATATATTTATGTAATATGCCTAATTAATAGCAACTCATGTACTCGTTTCACCTCTTTAGACATTCTCTAGTTCTCGATAGGTTTTCCATGAGATCAATGATCTTTTCTCCTTTTAAAGAGATCTTTGTTTCAATTTCTTTTACTTTCTGAGGTATCCTTTGTCTTCTCTTCTTGTACATTGTGATAATACTACTGGTTGTTTATGATCATTGAAATATCAATGTTATACTTATTTTCTATGGACAAGTAAGATATCTTCCTAATCTATTACTTACTTTATTTATTAATTTTTGGTGATAACACTGAGTCCGATCCGACCTTTTTGATTCACAGTAATTAGTGAATCTACTTTTATCATTATCCCTGAGTCAAATTTTTGCACAAAGAATAATTACTTTTTTACTTTTAATTTTCTATGCTTCCATTAAAGTTGGATTTATTTCCATATATGACCATTGTAAGGATAAAATAGACTTAAAACATAAACTTAAAAAAAGACATATGTTGCAATAAACATAAGGCGAAAACAAAACAAAACAATAAATTTACGTTAACTAAGAGCTAAAGCTTAATCTCTAAGTCAAGCTCCTCCTAATTCGAGGTTCTAACGCTCAGATCCGAATTTTGAGAGTTTCATTGGATTCGGGGGAGATGATTTTAGTCCTAGGTGAGGTCTTTGTTTATATTTTGAGAGGTCTCGAGCTTGTTTTAGCTTTTTTAGGCGTTCAGTTAGTTTGTTGTGATTTCACGGATGTCGGGTCAAGGAGACCTCAGATTCTTGTTTTGATGGTTCCATTAAGTTTGGAACATCGAGTATTATAGAATTGAGGCCCAAGTCACAAAAGTTAAGGGTCTCAGTTTAGTGGGGTTCACTAAAGCGAACAATGGATTGCGATCGTGATGTTCACAAAAGCGAACCCTGGTTCGTGAAAGCAAAGGTCCAAACTTTCACGGGGTTCACTTCTACAAACCTAAGTTCTCTTTTGCGACATTACAGTGGGGTTTTGCCTGCCGTTTTTTAGATTTACGCCCCATTTTTCATTTTTGAGCTTGGAAACCCTTGGTTGCGAATTTGAAAAGGCTTCCTTGTACTAAATCATTTGGGTAGGCTTTTATGATCCTAAAACTTCATTTCCCTTTGACTATTTATGGATTCTAACATCATAATTTGAGATTTGATTTGGAAAATGGCAAGGTTTTTAAAGAACTTGAGTTTTGATCTAAAATGGTGATTTTGAAATGGTTTTGATCCTTTTTTCGAAATGGTTTTCACTAATGAGTTCCTAAAGCCTTAAACATTATTTTCAAAAATTAAATTTTGGATTCAAACCCTATTTTCGGAATTGGATTTTGTATTGATTGACCCACTTTTCTAGAGAATTGATGTGGGTATTGTGGTTTTCACCAAGTGATTGTGAATACTTGCTTTTATATAGATTGTGTGGCTTTACAAGTGATTCGTAATGGAAAGACTCAACTCTTGGAGTGATTATTGATTGATTTAAGGCAAGTAATATCCTAAACCCTATATTCTTGTAGAATTCGCGTATTCCCTTCGTTGCTTGTGTGTTGGGAGTAATGGGAATGAAGTGAAGAGTTAGCTTTCCACTTGATAACTCTTAACGAATAAAAGGGATTGAAATGAAATGTCTATGCGATGATCGCAATGTTTGTGAATTGTCTTGTTGTAACCCTTGTTGATTGATTGATGAAGTTCTTTATAACATGAAAGTGGTCTTGAATTGTGTGAATTATTGTCACTTCCTTGTTGTGTGATATTGTTTGTGAGCATTGATTATTGAATACCTTGATGAGACATGTGATAGTTTGATCCCGAGGTCATTTCCGGCAAGTGTTTATGATGCTGAGGTCTTTGCCGGTGAGTGTTATGATGTCGAGGTCTTTACCGGCAATTATTATAATGTCGAGGTCTTTACCGGCGATTGTTATTAAGCCGATGAGAAATGGTTTTGGCTAGTGATTTGATATAAAGTCGATTGGAAATGGTTATGGATAGTGATGTGATGTAAAGTCGATGGGAAATGGTTTCGACTAGTAATTTGATATAAAGCCGATGGGAAATGGTTTCGGCTAGTGATATTGTGTTGATGGGAAATGATTCCGGTGAGAGATTGATTATTGTGACTTGTTGCGTTTGATGTTTATGTGTGACTTGCTTATTATTTGTGATTTTTCCACTTGTTATGTGAGAGAGAGATACTTCAAATTGAGCTTGACCTACTTTATTCGTTTTATTTTTTATTTGTGACTATTATACTGTAAGTGTTGGTCCTTGTGTGCGGTATATTGTAGAATTATTTGGTTGGGCTAATTTCTATGCAGGTTGTACTTTGAAGAGGTTTGGTTGGAGTATAAGGGTTACTCAATTCCTTGATAGATGACCTATTTATTAGGTTTCTTGTTGGGTACCGTATTGTTGGTACTCACCCCTTGCTTCTACACTTGTGTAGGTTCTGAGCCCGGGCCCGTGTGATATCTTTCTCTTTCTTCTAATTTCGAGGCTTGTCAAGGATTTTCACAAGAGACTGTTATATCAGAGTTTTCTGAGTCTGTGAACTACGGATCCATTGTATGGGTCATCGATTGAACTACTACCCGTACTGTCAAGTCATAGAAAAAATACGGGGAGTTAGATTTTGGGGTCAAATTTCTAGGGATCCATTCTACGGATCATAGGAACTTCTATGAGCCATAATTTTGACCCGTAGAATTGACTTTTAAGCCCAAAAATTGTATAAAGTCTACAGATTGGATCTACGGTCCGTACAAACTTATACAGGTCGTAGATTGGACCCATAATATAAAACTTTGTGCATTAAAATTCAATATAAATCCCATGGATCAGATTTACGATTTGTAGAACAAACCATGAATCGTAGATGGACCCGTAGAAGGTTTTTTTGTTATTTTTAAGAAGGGTAGTTTAGTCTTTTCTCACCCCTTCTAAGTCTAAACCACAACCCTTTTTCACATAATTAAGGGTCTAAACAGTGTTAAAATATTCTTTTACGTTCTTTAACACTTCAAAAACTTAGAGTAAGGATTCAAGAGGATAAAAGTTAGGGTTTTCTAACGTTCTTTAAATTTCATCGATTTCACCAAGAACAATATTCTTTCCAGGTATGTAAGGCTATGATAGTGTAGGACTAGTTCGTCTTCACGCCCTACATCTATTTTCAAATTAATAAAAAAGTAATCTAGGGTTCTATCCTTTAGATTTGAGTAATTTTTAGATGAGTTGATGTTGAGTTTTGAGTTCCTGAGTTCCTGATTATTGAATTTTTATTTCTAATTATATAATTGTTGTATATTGTGCATTGAGATTTATTGAGTTGATTGGTCATGTATATTCTCCAGCATGAACCCTATCCTTTAGTATTCATTGAGTTCTTTTAAGAATCTTTTAAATAAACATAAGTGTTTTAAAGTGAGTTCTGAGAAAGCAAAGAGGAGTCTTGAGAAAGAGTTTGAAAATGAGTTGAGAAAGAGTATAAGGGAACTAAGTAGTCTCAAATGTATTGTTTGCTTACATTGAGAAAAAAAAACTTTGATTTCTAAAAAGTGTTTATGAGTTTAGAGATATTTTAAATAAGTTACCTTTTTTAAGAGGTTATTGTGAATAATTACCTCAAAACAGAGAAATAGTATGTTTTATACATTTGAGCATGAGTATATTATTGAGAGTAGTATTGAGCATCGATTTGAGGATGAGTTTAAACAACTCAAAATCCTCATAAACCATATCTGCCAACATGGGTAAATGATAATACTTTTTAGATGAATCCTTATTGCTTAGTGGATCCACTTAGTTGAGGTGTTCTATACCCCGGCAAGGTATAGGACAACTCTGGCAATGTGGGCGAGACGATGTATTATCACATTGCTCATAGTGATGGTTGTCGGTTAAAGAATTTCCCAAATAAGAGTAAATAGTAATTTATTATATTTTTATGTACATCCTTGAGTTACCATATTTTATTTATGAAGCTTTAAATATTTTATCTCATATTATTGCTTTGTATTGAGTTGAGTTGAGGTGAGTATTCTTCCAGCCTTATCAATTCAGTTTTTTATTCATTCAGATTTATTTCATACTCGTACATTCAATGTACTGACGCCAACCGACCTACATCTTTTTATGATGCAGATACAAGTACTCAGGATCATGAACAGGCGCTTCGTTGAGATCCCTTTATACTCTAGTTAGCTTTTGGTGAGCCTCCTTGCATTCCGGAGGACTCCACTTTTATTTTCAGTTTAGTCATTTTAGGGTGTCGTGGGTATTATCCCGACATCCATGTTGAACTATAAAGGCTTCATAGATAGATAGAGTTGAGGAGTCTATCAGTATTTATTTTTCCCATAAGATGTTTTGAAAACTATTAAACCTATATTATTGAGTATTTTACAGACAATTTGAGTTAAGTATTTGCTTGAGTTTGGATGTTCTAAATTATGTTTCTAAACCTTTTATCGCTTGAGTAAGTCTTCCGCTAAGTAGTTAGCCAGGCCAAGGGTTCTCTTGGGGACCAAAAATGATTCTTGAGTGCCGGCCATGTCCAGGCTGTAGGCTCTGTGCGTGACATTGACTGTGGTCATGGTTATTTGGGTTGGGAGCCCGGTTTTCACTTCTTGGGTTCGGATTCGTGTCACTTATCTGATTGTCTTATTGCATCCTCTCCATTTATATGCATTGCATGTCACCAATATATTTGTTTGTTGATTGTATCCTACGATATATGGGGAGCGGTTGGATTATATTTGTTATTTGTACCTTTCGGGCTTATGGGGGTTCGACTAGGTTATTATTATTATTGTTTTACTATATTCTATTATATGTTATTTTTTTCTCGTTAGCTGATAGGTTTTAGACTTTAGAATTGTAGTTATGAGTCCTCATAACCCTTGGTAATTTACTTGGTATATTAGTTGCTTGCGAATAGGTTTTTGGCTCGTGTTCTAGGTATATATGTTTTTGACTCAGCTTCTCACTCCTTGTATCATGTTTCTACTCTTTATTGTCTATCTACTTTAGCATCCCCTGTTTAGTTACTTGTGATATGCTCTTCTTATTACTTATTTTTTATGCCTGTGTTATCTTTTGAGCGTAGTCAGTCGTTGCCTACTGAGTACCATTTTTGGTTCTCATATTACACTTCTACCCCCTGCAAATTGCATTTAAGTTATCGTCGTTGATTTGGAGTCGTGCGAAGCAGCTTTGAGTTTCGGATATTAGGGTGAGCTTTTGGCGTCTAAAGATACTGATTTTTGTCTGTTTTTGCTAGGCTTAGTCTTTATATTGTATTCACAGACAGCCTGTACTTATGTTTTATTTGTAAAAGTCTTATACTCTTACTTTGAATTAGATGCTCAATTGTTGACTGATGTCATGTCTTGAGATGATTACTTGTGTTGTATTTCAATTGCTTACCCTTCTTTTCTAGTGTAAGCTTTATGCTCTTATTGTTGACTTCCGCTGGGTAGTCTGTTGCTTATGGTTTCGGGCTAAGGGTTAGGCTTACCTACTGATGGGGTGTAATAGGTGTTATCATGACCTGAAAAATTATGTCGTGACAGAAAATCTAAAAAAATTGTTCAAATAAATCAAGCTTATCAGTTTGTATAGATTTTTCATATGGAATGAAATGAGTATACCTTATTACATATTAATTCACACGATAAATTTAGAAGAAGTATCATTTCTTGCATGTAATAAGTATATAATCTAATTTTCCTTGGTTAACTTTAAATAATACTATTGAAATCAGTTTTATACAAATTCCATACATTAAATAATACTCCCTCTGTCCCATTTTATGTGAAGTAGTTTGACTCGGCACGGAGTTTAAGAAAAATGGAAGACTTTTAAAACTTGTGGGTCAAAATGAATGATAGAAATTTGTGTGGCTGTAAATCATTTCTTTAAGGGTAAAATAGACATTTTATAGTTAAATTGTTACTTAATATAGAAATGTGTCATTCTTTTTGGGACTGACTAAAAAGGAAAGTAAGTCATATAAATTGGGACAGAGGGAGTAATATTTTTTGATAACTCATTGCATGTAATTTTTATACCAAACTCATTCAAAATATTAACCACGAGCTTGTGTATATAAATGTTATGTAATTGGATTAATTAAACGAATTCATGGTGTGTATGCAATTGGTATACAAGTAGATTCCAATATATAACTAATGTGGATATAAAAATGCAAATTGGATATCATATTCATGTCAACATATTTTGTGTATATCAATTCGTATCCAATGAATAACTAGTATGGATATAAAAATTGAAATTTCATACCAATTACTTTTGTGTATACATTTGGTATGTAACTATATCTCAATGGTATAAGCTGATTTAATCACATTATATGCAAAGATTATACTCAAAAAGTCATAATTTTAAATTTCACAAATCATGATCAAAAGTATGAAAATATGTTTAATAGTGCATGGTAACACTAATAAAATGTAGTTTAATGTGAAAAACTAAATTAAAAATATCCAACATCTTTAATAATAATTAAAAAAAAAAAAAATTAAAAAGGAAAGTATCCGCATGTTGATAACTTCTTCAATGATGTTCGATTCTTCTTCACTAGAGTGTTATTCTTCTTCATTGGTGTTTGAGTAAATATCTGAAAACTTAGTCGCTTTATCTCCGCATACGATTCTTCTTCGATTACACTAGGACTCTTTATAGGTGAAAGAACAACTTTTGAAATTTTAGGCACACTATGAAAATCAAATGAAAAAAAAAAAAATCCACATAAAAATTACTTCAAGAACAGAAAAAGAGGATCAAATGGTGTGGAATGTTGGTATGAGAGATGATTTTCATTAAAATCTGAAGAGAGATGGAGAAGAATATGAAGAATGATGTGGAAAGAGAAAAATTACTGCTGGTTGAGATAAAATGAGAAAACGTGTGTTAGTTGAAAACAAATCTCTTAATTGTAGTAATGGATTTGTCCAAAAAAAAAAGACACCCATCTTTTTCTCTTACTTATTAATTAATGATGACACTTAACAAAATAAATATGAATTAATACAAATGTGTTAAGACATGTAATTGAAGCTTTATTAGTAGTAACTATAAAAGAGTACATTTAAATTCTATATTATACACTCTTGAATAAATATGTTGGAAGACTTCTTTTTTATATCAAAATGTTAGTGATAAGGGCTTTTTTGGACTAAATTATTAACAACATGAGCATTTTTAGAATTAAAACTATTAACTAGGGACATTGTTGTTTAATTTCACATAGTTCAACCTTTTTCTATTTTTAAAATAAAAGTTAATTATGAAAAATTAATATTTTAAAAAATTTGTGCCTTTATAAATGTACTCCTTAAATTAGATATTTAAGTTACATATTACGAAAAAAGTTTTAGTTAAAGGTTGAGGAGGTTAAATATTGTTATTCGTACTAAGCGTAGGGATAGAGTGATTGGGTCAACGTAACTAAAATCCTAGTGGATTTTTTAAGAACACATATGGGGAAGGTATGGAATGGCTTGAGTTGTTTAATGTCGTTTTCCGATGAACAAAGATGCCCAAAGCGTGAAGTTGGTATACGATAATTCCGTTGTACAAGAACAAGAATGACATTTAGAATTGCAACAACTTTAGGTTATCAAGCTGCTAAGTCACACTATAAAAGTCTTGGAGAGGGTGATGGAGGTGAGGGTGAGCTGGCCCGTGACAATTTCGAAAATTAGTTCAAATTTATGCCAAGATGCTCGACTGCAGAAGACATTCATCTTGTGAGGAGACTGATAGATCAGTATAGAAAGAGAAAGAAAGACTTATATATGATGTTCATCGACCTAGAAAAGAATTACGATAAATTTCTTAGGGAGGTTCTATGGAGGCTAAAAGTATACATGTGGCCAAAACATGTAGGTGCTAAAAATAGATCAATAGTAGTGATTTATGAAACAAATCTTTTCATATTAAATCTTTCCATAAATTTATTGTTTTATTATACCCGAACTTTGATAAATGATATGTTTATGCCCTCCGTTATACTTTTCGTCCATATCAGCTCATGCCGTCTAATTATCGGTACACACATTCCCCTCTCACTAACGGTCCCTTCATTCTGTACACATGTCTAAATCCTAAGCAACTATCCATTTGACCATTGTTTTTAACCCATAAACTAATAACCCGCTCCATAACCCAATTCCCACCCGATTCCCTGAAAGTAGTAGTGAAGAGTGAAAAAAAGGGTAGTGATGGTGATGAGGAATTTCAATAAATTGAGTTTGTTTTGGAGTTGTTGATTTTATAGTTTTGTGGTCAAAGTTTTTGTTTGTCAATTGATGATAATGACACTAATTGGTAGATCTGAAGATTCTTGTGTTGATAGTGATCTTGTTGAAACCTTTATAGACAAAAAGGAAAATGTCTTTGGATCTTTTACATTTCAAGATTTAATCATCAAATAAGAAAAGACTCTACTTTTGTCATATGAAAATCCAAATAATAAAAAAAAAACTCCATTTTTAATGAACTTTCTTGTTTCCATTCATCAATGGTGACACCCCAACCAAATCAAGAATCCATTTTTTCTAGGTTTCCAGTAGATCCCTTTAGTGTAAAGACTTCATTTTTAATTTTGCATTTTGAACTTTGTAGTTTGGTGACACCCAATCAAATCAAGAATCCAATTTTTGCTCTCTAGTAGATCCCTTTTGTGTCGAGACTCCATTTTTAGCTCTGCATTTTGAACTTTCTAGTTTCCCATTCATCAATGGTGACACCCAACCAAATCAAGAATCCATTTTTGCAGACCCCTTTAGTCTCAAAACTCCATTTTTAGCTCTGCACTTTGGACTTTCTTGTTTTCCATTCATCCATGGTGACACCCAACCAAATCAAGAATCCATTTTTGCAGAGACCCCTTTAGTCTCAAGACTCCATTTTTAGCTCTGCATTAGATCCCTTTAGTGTCAAGACTCCATTTTTAGCTCTGCAGTAGATCCCTTTAGTGTCAAGACTCCATTTTTAGCTCTGTATGCATTTCAGTGCTCAAAATTATCAAGTTCAATGAAAATCAAGAACCCATTTTTCCTCTAGAGTTGAACAACTTAAATGCTCATTCATTTCACCATGGAAATGTCAATTTTAATGGAAATCAAGAACCCATTTTTGTTCTTCAGGTACTGTTCTAGTCACAACGGGTGGGAATTGGGTTATGGAGCGGGTTATTAGTTTATGGGTTAAAAGCAATGGTCAAACGAGTAGTTGCTTAGGATTTAGACACGTGAACAGAATGAGGGAACCGTTAGTGAGAGGGGCATGTGTATATCGATAATTAAACGACAGGGGTTGATATGAACGAAAAGTATAACGAAGGGCATAAATATACCATTTATCAAAGTTCAAGGATATATTTGTCCTTTCTCCCTAGACAAAATATGAAAGGGAACACAGAAAATTGCAGTCATGAGAATTGTAGTAAATATGGTTGTGTAGTAAGTAGGAAATAAAGTCTATAATAAAGTAACTGCATATTTTGTCTGGACTATTTCATTATCTTAGATTGTTCTGCATCTCTTTACTCCGTAACATGTAGGGATGGCAATGGGCGGTGGCGTGGGGCGGGATGGGGTGGGTTGATTTTAATCCGCAAAAGTTTAAATCTATCATGCTCCACCCTGCATAACCTTGCATAAATTTTGTAGTATTTTTCTTTTCTAGTTGAGTTTGATACTAAAAATAAAACTTCAAAGAAATTTAAATTTTTTTAGTATTTTCCTTTTCATTAAGTTGTATTAATTTAATAGATAATAACTTAAAAATTTAATTTTAGAGATCAATTGGAAAGCATGTAAGAAATTGTATTAGTTTTGATTAAACTGTTTTCATTTATTATCTTGAATATTTTAGTAACTTAAAGAAAGTATCTTAAAAGATAATGTTCTATCACTCTTATAACATATATAAAATTAAAATTACGTTTGAACCCTCAAAAACCGGCGAGACCCGCAACCTGCCCCACCCTGCTTTAGTTTTTTTTAAAACCACTTGAATCCACCTCGCATCCCTCCCTGCCCCGCACAATCTTAAACCTGCTACACCCCACATAGCCTTAAACCCGCCCCACCCCAATGTCATCCCTACAGACATGGAGTAGTAGAGCTGGAGCAATAAGCAAAACAAATGTTAAGCCAACGAAAATCAATGTTTTCTTGACAGCAGAACTGTTGTTGAACAAGCAGTTGTGCATATGTGTAAGCTTTTTGATGTGGCAATATAGCTTGTTCTACAATGGTTGTGTTGTGAAGGAAAATGTAACTAGGCTTATATATGGCTAGATTCAATGCTCATCTTACTGGAAATCTACAGGGAAACAAATAAATTAATTGTCTAGACAATCTCGACTACCTAATAAAAATGATAAAATATCCATTCAAATTATCCAGAATAGACCCCTCACAAAGAAACTTTAAAAAATAAGCATGCAACTCCATCAACAGATGATTCTACTATGAACCAAACAAACTCACAAAAAAGGAAGTACTCTACTAATAATGATATGAACCTAATACTTCTGAAAGAATCTAATAAGCCCAAGTGAGTATCAAGTTGTTGAATTGAAAATTCATATCTTCCAGTTATAAAAAAGAATATAACATGAATGATAAATGAAAGGCCTAAAACAGTGAAATACCCAACAAGAATACATAAAATAAGTTTGTCATCTAACAACTCTCTGAAGTGGAATATTGTTGAGGTTGCTTTTAGTTACGACAATCATTTTTTTAAAAGTTATCTAGTTTTAAGATGAATTAAATTTTAAATATTTGTTAGATTGTTTTAATTGTTGAGATTATTTAGCCTTTTTTGAATTTTTGTTAGGCAGATTTTCTACCTTATGTTATCAAGTTAGTTATTTAAAGCCCTATTATGCTTAACAAAAAATATTGAGAAATATTTCAATCATTCTTTTTGCTGCCCCATTTTTAAAGAACTTCAATAGTGGTATCAAGAGTTTAATTGATCTTACGGGATATGTGAGATCTTCCTAAGAACTATCATACTACTTTTAACCCACAAGTGTTATTTTTCAATCCTTTTAATTAGTCAGGACTACTATTTTGAACCCGTATTTTTTTAACGCACGGGCTTTTCTAAATCAATTTTTAACAAAAATAATGGCAAGCATCAGTCTCTCTTTGAATGCCCCAAAAACTTTCACTAGTGAAAACTATTAGATTTGGTCAATGAAAATGAACTCATATCTTGAAGCCTATATGAATAGTGGAAAGTTGTAATGGAAGATAAACCCTTGCAACCTCTCCCTACAAATCCTACCTTACTCAAATTAAATCTCATTCGAAAGAAAAAACAAAAAATTTCAAAGCCAAAACTATAATTCAAAATTCAGTTGCGGATTCAATTTTTTCTAAAATCATTGCTTGTGAGACGGCAAAAGAAGCTTGGGAAAAATTTAAAAAAAAATATCAAGAAAGTGATCGAGTAGGACAAATGCAAATTTTAAATTTGAAAAGAGATTTTGAATCTCTTAGAATTCTAGAGGGTGAAACTATTGTTAAGTATTCTGACAAGATTTCTTTGATTATTAATAAAATCAGGTTGTTTGGCGAGGATTTTAAAGATGGCAGAATAGTAGAAAAAAATTTGTGGCAATTTTAGAGAGATCCGAATCTAAAATTTTAACTCTCAAAGAGTCTAAAGATCTCTCTACTATTCCTGTTGAAGAACTAATCAAGCAGAAGAGAAAAGAAGAGCCTTTATGCAAGATAATATTAATGAGGGTGACTTTTATACACAAAACAGAAAAGAAAAAGGTAATTATCCTCTTTGCAAATACTGCAAAAGAAAATACACTTGAAATTTTTTTGTTGATGAATACCTGATGCAATATGTGGAAATTACAAACATGCCACTCATGTTACAAAAGTGTGCAAGCTTAAGAACAATCTTCAAGCACAAGTTGTAGAAGCAGAAATCAAGGAGGAGCAACTGTTTTAAGCTGCAGTATCTAAAGCAAAGAAAGAGTGTTGAGTTTGCTTTTAGTTACTGCAGTTATTTTTTAACATAATAAGTTACCTAGTTTTAGGATGAATTTAATTTTTAAATATTTGTTAGATTGTTTTAATTGTTGAGATTATTTAGCCTTTTTAAAAATTTTGTTATACAGATTTTCTGTATTATGTTGTTAAGTTGGCTATATAAAGCCTTATTATATATGTTTAATAAATATATTGAGAGATATTCAATCACTTGCACCATTTTTAAAAAACACCAACAAATATGACTAATTATATTGGAAAGAGTCAAGCATCACCGTTATTTCTATTCCGAGCTAAAATAAGATAAGAAACTGCATATTGTTAAATACTAACCCCTTAGTTGAAACTAAGGCATTTAAACACATGAATTTCAGAAGTAAAATAAGAGCTCTTTAAAATATAAAATTGTGGCAATCTCCCGCCATCCAGGTTGTCATGTCAAGATAAGTATCTCATTTAATCTTGCTTAGCTGATTTTACTAGAAAAGTATCATAATCAACTCAAAGGTGGCCTCACAATCATCTGTAATGACCAGGTCGGTCATTTTAGTTTTATGAATTCACCACTTTGCCCTCTCGTGATCGACCCACAGTCTTTTATGATTGAGTTGGAAAAGTTGGTTTTGAACTTTGAGTTAAAAGTTGAGAATTTGGTAAGTTTTGAGTTTGGAAGGCTTATATTGTTAAAAAAGTGGTTTTTGGAGTCTTTTGGAGATTCGAGTGTTCGAATGGAATTCCATCAATTCCATCAATCGCGGAATGTAGAATATGAGTTGTGAGAGTTGTCGGTTTCAGTTTCCAAGTCTTTTTAAGGATTTGAGGTCCTAAAGTTGTGAATTTATGGAATTTTAGCCTTTGGGTTGATTTTGGTCAGCATTCAGGATTCGGATGCTTGAATCGGAATTTCAAGAGTTTCGTTGGATTCGGGGGATGATTTAAGGTAGGTGAGTTCTTCGTTGATTTTTGAGAGGTTCCGATCTTGTTTTAGCCTTTTTAGGCATGAGTTAGTTTCTTATGGTTTTCACGAATATCGGATCAAGAAGACCTTAAATTCGTATTTTGATGATTCCATTGAGTCTAGAACATCGAGTATAATTGATTTGCATATGTGGTTTGTGTGTACAGAGTTCTACACGAATCTTGAGGGTCCTTTCGATGATTTGAGAGTTGGTTTAGTTGTTGGTGTCTGCAGGCCTCGGTTTTGCAAAGGTCAGTTGCTTAAGAGACCTTCGTAGAAGCGAGAGCTTCTTCGCTTAAGCGAGTTTTGCTTTTGCGACATCTGAGAGGGTTTTTAGCCTCTCATTTTGAGATTTAAGTCGTATTGCACCATTTTTTAGCTTGGAGAACCCTTGGTGGCGATTTTTGAAAGGATTTCTTGTGCAAAATAATTTGGGTAAGTGTCACACCCCGAGCCTACACCCTGGACGTAACTGGCACTCGAGAACCATTGTTGGTCTCCAAGCGAACCCTTGGTCTGGCTCAATACTCAGCGGAAGACTTACTCAACAGTATATGACCTCAGTTTGCAAAGATTAACTCAAATGTCTTAAGATAAATAACTTAGAATATTTAAAGTATTCAACTAGCCATAAAAAGGCAACTCAAGTCTCAAACATTAAAAATGGAAATGGAAAAGAGTCATCAAAACACTACTGTCTAAGAAGCCTCTAATAACTATGATAGACGCAAGGACAAGACCCATGACATCTTAATAAGACTAAAATAAAAGTGGAATCATTTGGAAGCAAGGAAGCTCACAAAAGCTAACTGGAACTGCAAGTGGTATCAATGGAGTGCCTGTTGATGACCCTGAATACATGTATCTGCATCATAAAAAGATGTAGGCCAAATGACGTCAGTACATTGAATGTACGAGCATGTAAGGGGAATTCTAAAGCATAGACATAAGCTTGAACTGATAAAAAGGAAGGACATACTCATCTCATCTCATCTCAACTCAACTCAAGAATACTCAACTCAATTCAATATAAAAGCAGCAATAAAGACGCAGTATAAAGAAAGCTTTTAAAAGAGTAGATAATAACTCAATGTATATAAAAATACAAAAAAAAACTCTTTACTCTTATGTGGGAGATTCTCTAATCGACAACCATCACTATGAGCTACGTAATGATACAACGTCTCGCCCACGCTGCCAGATCTGTCTTAAACCTTATCGGAGTATAAGACTTCCTCAATTAAGTGGATCCACTAAGCTATGCTTAAAAGCAATAAGGAATCATCTAAAAAGTATGATCTTTTACCATGTTGGCATACATGGTTTATGGGGATTTTGAGTTGTCTGAACTCATACTCATATCGGTGCTCAATACTACTCCCAATAATATATAATTCATGCTCATATGTTTAAAAACATTCCTCATCCTCAAACTTTAGATTATAACTCAAAAGATTCTCTTAAAAGAGATAATGCTCAAAAACTCCTCATGAACTCATTTGGAAATCAAGGTTTCCTCTCGTTTTAAATGTAAAACACTTACACTTGGAAATACTTAGTTCCCTTATATTCGTTTTAAAACATGAACTCAACTCTCCGCATCCTCTTACTCAAGTACTCAAGTCTTAAAACAAGTTTTAAAAGATTGTAAAAGACTTCTAAAAATGACTCAAAAGGACTCCCCGAACTTTACTCTTTACTCTGTCTTGAATTTGAAATGTGAATTCAAGAATTAGGATTAGGATATATAGGATTTCTCAATTATTAGATGTAATTTGGATAGTTATAATCAGGAAGAGAGCGAAAATACATTTTAAAAGAACTCAGACGGGATGAATGACGGAAAAGGAAGGGGGGCATGCGACCCTGGCGCATTCTTGGCGAGGGGCGCCAACCCGTAAACTTCATAAACCCATTTTTGGCGAGCCAGCCCCCTTGGCGCATTTGTGGCGCGTCGCCCCAAGCCCTGCCTACAAAACCCGATGAATTTTTCCTCTTTGATTTTTGGTCCTAATTCACCTAAAATCGATTGATTTCTTTCAAACTGTCACGCCCCACATTCAAGGGGTGCAACTGGCTCCTAATGCCAAAACTCAGGCTCGAGCCGACCCTGCTGAACCATTTGCTACTAGCACATGGCAGCCACACGCAATCAAGAAAACAAACAAGTATATCTCGGCTTAAAATTAAACCCTCGGCCGGCAAGGCCCCTGTAAACAGATCCATAAAAGAAACAGCTACTTCCAAGAGTTCATATAAAGAAATAGCCAACTAGCACAGAAGTCCTGATTGGGCCGTCGAGGCCACCATGATCTCTATACCAAAACTAGAAGCAGGTATATATCAAGATAATACATCAAACAACTAACAAGCTTCAGCAAACCAACAAACTAGGCCAGCATGGCCATAACGTAGCTATAAACCTCACACACTAGTCTGCAAGCCTCTAAAAGTAGTAAAGATTGGCGGGACAAGGCCCCAGCCTACCCATAAAGATATATACAACAAAAGCTAACAAACCTCCCAACTCTGGTAGCTCCGAAGGAAAGGGGCTAGCCAATCAGATAAAAGTCAATTCTGTTGTTGAGGAGGTCTACTGGGTCATCTGTCGGGGTCTGCAGGTATGAATGCAGTACCCCCAAGCAATGGGGCATCAGTACGAAATAATATACCGAGTATGAAAGGCAATAGACCATGAGCAGGTATCCTAATATACTGGGAGTAATCCCATAAATAAATCAAGGATAAGATAAGTGTACTGACCTACTCCTAAATCTTAACTTATCAAAAAAAAAAAAATAACCTAACCAAGCCCCCATAAGCTCAGCAGGTACAAACAGCACACAAGACTACCTACCCAGGCCCCCATAAGCCCAGAAGATGTCAATCACTCTATATACTCCTATCAGTAGTCCCCTAACCCCGTAGGCAGTCACATAGACCTCTTAGGTAATAATATATCCCCATAGCCAGCACATAACTCTTTTAGGCATCACTATAACTTATAGACAACTCAAAGCCCTCTTAGGCAACAACATGACCCTGTAGGCAGCACATAGCCTTCTAAGGCGTCAATATAGTCTCGTAGGCTACTCATAGCCCTTCTAGGCATCAATATAGCCCTGTAGGCAACTCATAGCCCTTCTAGGCATCAATATAGCCCTGTAGGCAACTCATAGCCCTTCTAGGCATAGATCACATTCCTGCAGCTAACCACAATAGACCCAATGGCAACAATAACAATTCAATAGGCTAAAAGCGAGCAATTTAGGGACGCCACTAACTGAATAAGAATCTCAAAAAGGGAGGATTATATCCACTCGAGTACCCAACAATCAACAATAATGGCTACAAGTATAACAACGATAACAACTCAATTAAATTTCTCCTAAGCTTTAAGGAAACATGTCGTAAGAAGGAAATAGCCTTAACATACCTTTCCAATGAACGCTCGAAAGACCGTAGTTCCTTCACGAAAGTTGTTCCTTATGTCCTAAGTTTCACAAACACTATATATACACAGCTGGTATGCACCTATAAACAGTTCATAATTAATCTTAAATCGGCATATTTGCCATATTGACCCAACTTGTCGAAACGTCCGTAGAAATTCATAAAACAATCATAAAAGAGTCCTGAGATGATTACCTTAGTTAACCAAGTGTAAACCTTGAAAAACACCAATAACTACAAATTTATATCTTCAAAAACTAGCTCCAAATGCAGCTAATAGAAGGGGAAAACGGTTGCCACGTGTAGAGATCACGTTTCTAGGCACAGGGACAACCTTTAATGGTAGAAATCGTCAAAAACTAACCTTCATCATACAAGAACTCTATAGGAACCCTCTCTTAAGCTTTCTTTCTGGTTTGGAAGTGAAAAGAAATGTTTTCATGGCTTAAAACGTTAAGTAAGCCGACATACCACATTTTTTACCCGACCCAAATTCTACTCCGGCAATCCTTAGTAAAACCCTCATAACTGTTTACTCTGGTGTCGGTTGGATATGGGGTTTTGTGCGCTGCAAACTAGACTTGTAGGCCTTCAATTTAATGGGTGATAGGCCTTCTAACTCTTTATATTTTAGGAGAAAACATCCAAGACATTTGACCCAAATTTTAGAGAAAACTTTAAAAAGGAACTTACGATAACTTTCACCAACTTTTATTTTGCCACTTACCTAACTTCAAAACTTGAGATACAACCCTTGAACACTTAAAATATGACATACCACATCATTATTAATTTATTACCCACCCTCCTTGTCTTTCCACGAAGATACGAGTTAATTTAGACGTTTTGAAAAGTCAGGGTGTTACACAAACTTCCTTAGATTCATAAACTCAACACAAGTAAACGAAAATCTACTCAAATTTACTCAAGAACAACCCTCAAACTCAAAAACATCACCTCAAGAACTCATCAAAACTCCATTTACAAGGAATGAAGAACAAAACCTCAAGAAAACTCATCAAGAACTCAATACACAAAATCTCATCGACGAATTCAATAAGGAAAGTAATGATTCGTGTGAGGGTTAACAAACTCATCAGTACGAAAACTTACATACCTCGAAAGAATCAAATTCTTGGCAAAATTCCTCAAAGCTTGCAAGAATCTTAAACGTTCTTCTTTTCTCCTCTTGAACTCCTCTCAAAAACCCTAAGCATGTTTAGGAATGTCTAAACTGATTCCAATCAGTTTAGACTCCTAAAATATTAACAAAATGATCTAGGATAGTGGGGGTAAGGAAAAGACCAAAATACGCCTCCTTAAAACGGATAAATTGCCTTAACTAGACAGGTTGTACTAAAAAAGGCATATATCCTTCATCCAAACTCAGAATTTAGCAAACTCGATGGCGTTGAAAAGAGGATTCAAAGATATTTCATTTGATACCTATAGGCTATCTAACTCATTTTGTACTGAAAGTAATGGTCATTTGAAATTGACTCAAAACTCACCGTTGAAGTGCAACTTGTATCAATTTAAATTTAGCTCTTTCTAATTTAGTTCTTTCTAAATTTAGCTCTTTCCGAGACCGAGGTGTTACAGTAAGCTTCAATAATCCTAAACCTTCATTTTCCTTTGATTATTTATGGGTTTTAACATCAAAATATGAAATTTTGATTGGTGAATGATGAGGTTTTCCAAGAACTTAAGTTCTTAGAATGGAGATTTTGAACTGATTTTAAGTCTTTTTTCAAAATGATTTTCCCTAATGAGTTCTTTAAGTTTTGAGTAATGTTTTCAAGTATTAAATTTCGGATTCAAACCTTAATTTTGGAATTGGGTTTTGTGTTGATTGACCTACTTTTCAAGAGAATTGATGTGGGTATTGTTGTTTCTAGAAAGTGATTGTGAATACTTGATTGTTATAGATTGTATGTCTTTGGAAGTGATTCGGAAGGGGAAGACTCAACTCTTGGAGTGAATATTGATTGATTTAAGGCAAGTGATCTCCTAAACTTTGTATTCTAGTAGAATTCATATGCTTCCTTCGTTTCTTGTGTGTTGGGAGTAATGGGGATGAGGTGAATGGTTTAATTGTCCACTTGATACATCTAAATGAATAAAAGATGGTTGAAATGATGTCACGACCCAAGGTACACCCTAGAAGTGACATGGCGTATAAGACCCCGAGAGGCCCTACACAAGCCACTTAGCATACATAAACAATATAATAGAAAATCAAGAGATTTTAAAATACAATTCATATAATAAAAGAGTTTGTCAAAAATGAAGCGGAAGTCTACCATAGTCTCAAAGCCATCTAGTACATCAAGAGTGATTGGGACATAACTCGTACATCACATACAATACTAAAAGTAAAGACGATAATAAACAAAGGTTCGGTCCTCGAAACATGAGGACTCACCAATCTTCAAAATCTACTAAGTAATCCCTAGCCACGGAGATGAGAAGCTGGAACGTCGGACCCTACATTTGGAAGAATGTAGGCAAGCCTATGTGTTAGTACAAAAATATACCAAGTATGATAGTAATACATAAAAGTATGAAATCATGGTAAAAGGATTTTTTTTGTGATATGCAAAGACCAAGTTAAAGCATAAGATAAGAGAGTTAGAAAACATAAATCGTAATCATGGTCAATGCAAGTTAAATCATCTTTAAAAACACATGTGAAATACTTTAAAGGTAACCTTGGTTCATTATTGGGGGAAGTAGTCTTAACTGACATAGAGACCATGTGAGTTATAACATGGAATCCGGTGTACTCCTCTCACACCGAAAAGAGAGTGTCATACAAAGTCGAACCCATACACACCATATCATATGTTATATGTGGATCCACTAGCTAGGTCATTCAAGACAACTCCTACAGGGGCACATAGTTTAGGACTAGAGGTTACTACTAGAGACTAACCTAGTTGAGCCTCCACCTCAAAGCCACTCGGTGCTAAGTAAAAATCCCTCAAAAAAGTCATTAATCACATTCATTATCATCCATGGAAAAATACAATTAAGATACTAATCCAAGTTAGAAACATCATAGAGTAACTCCTTAGACCATGTGTGAGAAAACCTTTCACCATTCATGATCTTTTCATAATAGCTTTATAAGTCCCATAGTCATTCACTTCATGCAAGAAATGACCTACTACTAACAGAAATATTTTTGAAATCTTGATCTATAATCATTGATGGATATCCAGATACCATACTAATCAAGACCTAATTTAGAAAAACAACCCGAAAAGCATTAAGGGCAAGTCTAGATCTCATTCATGTCATATAGGAAAACTTAATAGAACATATAGATATCTTCATCTATAAGCTTACTTGAGTCATAAACATACTTTCATAAACATGTATTCTTTTCAATAATTCATAAGCTTCAGCATGTTTTCAAAGTCAATGCATCTTCAACTTCATTTACATCAATCTCATCAAAATGACATGCATGTCTTCATAAATTCATCTTTATAATCAAAATTATGGGTTATGCATGGGTTCATGGGAAATCAACTTAAAACATGCAATTACTTCAAATCATGCATAATAGTTCATAACAATCAATTAAATCATTATTGAAAGGAATCCATAACATGGAAGAAAACCCTAACTTCAATTGGTGATTTCTAATTTGTAAATTGGAGAATTTAGGAACCCTATGAAGGAAAGAGCTCCATATGTGAACACTATCATACCTTGATGTAAAAATCCCACAATAAATGGTGAATTGGAGACTTGATCTTGAAACCCTAGACTTGTTCTTCTTCCTTAGAGAGAGAAATATTTGAGAGGATGAACTTGTTCTTCTTTTAGGAATTTGATTGAATGAATTCAATTGGGAAGTTTTGGGGTTAAACCGTTTATATAGAGTCTCTAATAGAAGGTAAAACAACATAGTATTGAATTAGAATAATTAGGAAAAGACACAAAAACCCTTCTTAAGAATAATTGTCAACCTCACCAACGGCCAGACCTATGATCCGTTGGTCAGACCACGGACCGTCCTAGTTGGTCGTGGGTGAGATCAGAGACCACTAGATTTGGACCCCTAACGACGAACCCATTTATGGTATGTGGGTCCCCCTACGGGCCGTACATCTCAGACGTGAGGCTCAACTTTTGATCCTGGATTTTCTTTAAGTCTGGAACTCACCTACGAGACCTACCTATGACTCATGCATAGGACAACGGACAGTCCTGGTTAACCGTATGTAATTACTAAAACTTTTAATATTTTGGAAAACTGGGACTGGCCAACCACGGGCCTACCTACGGACTGTGTCTCAGACCACATGTCGTTGGTGGTTCTGTCGGTACTGGCACCAGATCCTGGAAAGTTACATTTTCCCATCTTTTCAAATCTGAGATGTTACAAATGAAAAGGGTTATGTGATGAACATGATGATGTGAATTGCCTTAACATGACCCTTGTTGATTAATTGATGAAATGCTTGAAAGCATGAATGTGAACTTGAATTGTATGAATTGTTATCTCTTTCGTGTGGTGTGATATTTCTTGTATGCATTGGTTGTGAACACCGTTATGAGTCATGTGATGATTTATGATGACGAGGTCTTTGCCGATGAACGTTATGAGGCCGAGGTCTTTGCCGGCGAGTGTTGTGATGTCGAGGTCTTTGCCGGCGAGTGTTGTGATGCCGAGGTATTTACCGGCGAGTGTTGTGATGCTGAGGTCACTTCTGGCAAGTGTTATTATAAAGACGATGATAAATGGTTCCGACTAGAGATTTGATATAAAGCCGATGGGAAATGGTTCCGGCTAGTGATATTGTGTCGATGGAAAATGGTTTCGGTGAGAGATTGATTATCGTGACTTGATGCATTTGATGTTTATGCGTGACTTGGTTGCTAATTGTGATTGATATACGTGTTGTGTGTGACCGAACTACTTGACATTGAGATTGACTTATTTGATTTGTTTGGTTGTTGAATTGTAAAGATTGAACTGCAAATATTGAGCCTTGTGAGCTGTTTATTATAGAACTGTTAGGTTTGTCTTTGTCTTGTTCTTGCTTTACTGCTTTCCTCATTCGAATTCTGTCTTTGTCTTGTTCTTGCTTTACTGCTTTCCTCATTTCTTTCATTTTTATTGGGTTGAGGCTAACTTGTCTTGATGGGAATAGACAATGTCATCACATCCATTTTTTGGATCGTGACAACATCTCCAGCCATTTGAAAGCTACCAAGTCAAATTTCCAATGATATGAGGGGTGGTGTGACCCAAAATATATACATAATAAAAAAAAATAACTATGTTGATCCTCAGAGTAAGCCTCATTGTAGCTCCAAGTACTCATGCAAGACAAGTGAAAGTAAAAGGAAAAAACAAAAAAAAAGGGCAACAATGAAAATCTAATTATTAATAGTGCGTAAACCAAAATAAACAAGTATCGTCATGTTATATTTTGCAACAAAATAATCAGAACACAAGTGCCTTAATTACGTTATCATAGTTGATTAGGTGAAACATAATTTGACAGGAAGCAGGTCTCAAGTTAACTTTGAAAAAGAAATGGTCTATTAACACAACCCAAATAAAGCTCAATAAAACATGCAAAACAAATAGCAGTTCTAACAGAAATCGACAATGTTATTGACAAAAACATCATTAAAGTTGACCAAAATTCAATAAAAAATTTCAAATCAATAGGC
>JAJOOO010000744.1:0-36240 GCA_029582685.1 Solanum piurae | reverse complement strand
TATATTCATCAGCACAAAATTCTGTGCTGGGAGCCAGATTTACAAAAGATCCGTGAGGCTAAAATATAGCTACGTACAAAGTTATGACTGCTTATGATTTTGACATTTCTTTTCCAACGTGTTTTCCAGTCCTGAACACATGCAAATCAACCTTTGTCAAAGATACCTTATTTTGCCACCCTCACCTCCTTCTTCTCCATCCAGATTTCAGGCCTTCTGTTTTCTATTGGGTTTAATTCAATGACTACAGATTATATCACATGAGTCATGACCTTCCAAAAGCACCTATTTTTAATGTGTTCATTGGTCCTCTTGCGCAACATTCTCCTTTGGATAAATAGTTTTGCTATGAGTTTTATGTCAAATTTGTACTTTTCCCTTGTGCAGGAAGAAATTGTGCTTCTATTCTATATTTTGGAATTCTTTGCCCTTCTGTTCCTACTTTCTCTTCATCACATTCCTGCTCCCAAAAAAAAAAAAAACTAAGAGTAGAGACAGAGTGTGTATCCTCTGTATCAGTAATTACATGTGTTCTTCCTCAACAGGTCTGAGGTCATTCAACGAAGATTCACAATAACAAAGGCCTTACTCTTTAAAGCTGATAGGTCTTCCTTTGTTCGCCTTCGGCAGCAGGTAGTGGACAGATTCCTTCTGTCGAGTTTTCTTGAGTTGGAAATTTATTTTTCACTCATTCCCATTAAGAAATATTAACTGATTTTCTTATGACTGCAAGATATACAAGCTAGAATTAGAACAAAAGCGATTGGAAGAGGATGCTTTTGTATATAATTGGCTGCAGCAACAACTGAAACTCTCGCCAGCTTACAAGAAGGTATAAAATTGTACTATACTATCACGTTGTGAATTCAACATTAAAATTCTTTTCTTATGGTTGGTTAACTTCCAATCTCCATTTTTGTTCTTTTTCCCCTTGTGCCGTGTTAGAATCTCTTCTTGCAAAGTTGATTCCTTGAGTCTGTACTTTGCCACTTTCTATTGACCCTTTTTTCTTTTTCCTTTTTGGAAGATGCTTGAAATTGGTGCAGACATGGAAATGAAAGCAAAATCCAATGAACTAGTTGAAAACACAGAAGCTGATTTGCCTGATATTTCGTTTGAAGAGTTATTAGCACAAGAAAAGAAAGATGTTTTTTGGTCAGTGCTACCTTCTCTTAATCCACTGTTGCTCCCTCACCACTCACCCCTTTGGACTACTAACGAGATATCATTTTGAATTGCAGGCAGAAGAATGGGAGAACGAAAGTGTACTCTGGCTGAGGATTTATTTTTTAGCTTTAGTTGGTGAGAATATCAATGGCAGTATGTACATCTTGAGACCAAAGTCATACCTACTACAGGAATTTTTTTATTAGGTGCCTGTGCTTCTTGGGTTGATTTTGGACCGAATAATTGCCATTAACATTGTCTTCTTTCTTAGCTACTCTCCATATGGTAAATATCTGGGTCGTATGCACCACTTTTGGCCTTTGAGGGCCTATCTTATCTATATATGCTAACGACAGTTATACCCCTCATCTTTCTTCTTTGCCTTTCCTAGTTATGAGAGAAAAATACTTGTAGTGAAATACTGTGTATGTAATATCTCTAACCCTGGTCCAGAAAAATAGTTATCATTGCACTAACGTTGAATGCCATCAAGTTTGAAATCAACATTGTTATTACAAGTTGCCTGGCCCTTATGAAATTCTTCCATTAACAGGAAGACATCTTTCACATGGATAACTAAAATTTGTCTCAGGGGTTTAAACTTAGGACACTCTTTGTTCGGTCCTAAAGAATTGTAAATTATTCTGAAGTGACTTCTAAACACAGTTTCAAACTTGATTTGATATCTTACCAACTTTTCGATTTTTTGCCTATTTCAAGCCATAGTTTTAGCTACTTTTTACCAAACTCAAAATATTATCTTTTGGAAGTAATTGACTCAATAACTGAGCAAACCTAACAGATGTACTTCATTGGTATAGAGCATTTTATTTTATTTCCTGTGGAAGTGAATTAGATAGAGCTAGCTTTTCGAAAATTTCCAAACATTGTTACCCAAAATCAACAACAGGATAGTTGAATTGTGCGGAAAGGATATATCATACAATAATATTCTAAATTGATCCAACTTTAAGTGGTTTCTAGGATGGTCATATGAGATTTTGTTGAAAAATCATAATACTTGAGCAAAACTTCTTTTACCAGGATCTACCAGATGCATTTCCAATTAAGCAACAGTGTAAAGGAAAAGAAGATGGAAATGTTACAAGCCTAAGCTAATACCAGAAGGCTGAACTGTTATACAGGCTGCAACTTACTCTTTGGCCCATTGTGCTACGGAGTGAGAATTTTAGTGCCTTTTTTCCTAATCTCAGCATCAGCAGAACTTAGATTACAGACCCTTTTCACTATACTAATAATAAACTATGAGCTCTCTCTCCTCTGATCAATCGATCTTCACTGAGGAGTAGATCTTCCGAACAAACCAAAAGCAAGCATAGAAGCCAATTGTTCCTGTCAACACAAAGAAAGCATATGATGCGATCAACATGTAACCAAAATACAATATGCCTGAAACCAGTTTGCTGATCTCCAACTTGGTGAAGAAATAGAAAATAGAGTAGAGAAATAGGTATAACGCGGAGGATCCAGCAGTCAGATAAGCTCTCCACCACCAATTATAGTCTTCACTGCACAACTGGAAGTAGCACAGCACAACAGTTATCTCTGCACATGTGATTATCAAGATCACGAAAACTATGAAGAGGAAGCCAAAGATGTAGTAGAACTGGTTCAGCCATATGGACGTCAAGATAAAGAATAGCTCGATGAAAACAGCTCCAAAAGGAAGGATGCCCCCAATAAGTATCGAAAAGGCCGGTTTCATATACCATGCTTGCTCTGGTACTTGCCTAGGGATTTTGTTCGTCTTGACAGGGTATTCAATGGCTGGTTTCTTGTAACCAAGGTAGCTGCCAACAAATACTAAAGGTACTGAAATCCCAAACCACAAGCACACTAGAGCCAACATAGTCCCGAATGGCAATGCTCCAGAAGAATGCTCTTCCCAGATAAGAGCATTTAGCACAAAGAAGATGGCAAAAAGTATTCCGGGGAACATGAAAGCAGTTTTCAAGGTAATCCTTTTCCACTCTGTTCCTTTGAACATTTTGTAGAAACGAGCAGAAGAATAGCCAGCTAACAAGCCCATGAAAACCCATAGTAGAACCATAGCAGTCATAAGCCCACCACGATTCGAAGGTGATAAGAAACCCAGAAGAGCGAAAATCATCGTCACAAGTGTCATACCAAATATTTGGACACCAGTTCCGACATAAACACACAGTAACCCAGAATTAGTTGGTGCGCGAAAAACATCCCCATGAACAAGTTTCCATCCTGTTTCTTCCTGAGCCTCATCTTGCGTTTCCAATTGATTATAGTTTGCAATATCTCTGAACAAAGTTCTCATCATGATCATCGCAACCATACCAGAAAGGAATAGGACAATCATAAGGGAATTTATGATGGAAAACCAATGAATCTGATCATCATTCATGAGCAGGTATGTATCCCAACGAGAAGCCCATTTTACATCGCTTTCCTAAGGAAGAACAACAATAGTAACTAAGATATCTGCAGCCAAAGAATAACTGCTTCAAGCATGACGTAGCTAGGACAAAAGTTCAATTAGAGAATACCTTGAAAGAAACATCATAGGTGAATACAACGTCCTTATCTGCATCTACTTCTTGGGGAACAGAGCTACCTGGAACCAAATCTTTTGTTTTCTCATTGCACGTTGTCACCTGAGGGTTCTTTTCATCCCACTCCTTGTACTCATGATTGATGCTATCAATAAAATCACATGAGAAAAGAAGGGCAAGGACATAATTCCTCTCCCCAACCCCAGGACATAGAGAGTAAAAGGAAAGAAAAAAGAAAGACACAAGGCCTAGATGTAAAGCACTGAAACCTGTTTGGTGTCACTTCAAATCCAACAATGCGAGCAGTATCGGTTTCAGGATCCTTGTGGTACATAACTCGGAAGCTCAAGTGGTTGTTGATGAAATATTTCTCCTCTTTGCTCTATCAGAAAGTGAATACAAAAACAGTTAGACTAAATTTGTGAGGACTAAGCTATCAGTCTATAGCAATTCAAAGACTGTACAAACCCCAGCATAATTCCCCTTGAATCCAATACGGAAACCATGCTCATAAGTAATTGATTTAATTCCATCCCGCCTTAGTCTAAGAACTGCAACTGGAAGGTTATCCAAAATCCTGCATCATCAGATGAACATTCAACACTGAATTTTAATTCAGACATAAAAGCATGATTTAAAAATAATGCACGGTAGGACTAAACCAAATTCTCATGGGAAAAGAGTAAAACTAAATTTGTCTTCCACATCACCTCTGCGCTTTAATTGATGTGTAAAATATGAGTCAAAATCATATTCATGAGGATTAAAGTAAATTTAGGGGACGAGCAGACTAAATTTAATCTTACATATTAACTCTGTATTCATCATCAATCATCTCCTTGAAGTTCTTTGCAGACTCAGCATCGAGCTTTTGCTTACAAATCACTTGGCATGGTTGTTCTTGTCTCATTTGAAACTATAAAATAATTCACAAGGATAGATTCACTCTGCAAGTTAGCTCATAAGCACATATTAGGGGGGAAAAAACTTCTCTTCTTTTTCCTTCAGCAATTATCAGATTAGATAGAAGAAATTTCCTTACACTAAACACTGAATTCTCTATGCGGTCACCTCGCAGAACCTCCCCTAAATTCTCTGCACTATTCAAAATCTTGGTAGGCCTGCAGTACTTCAAGAAGTAGTAGTCATAGGGAAGTTGTGTTTTTGTAGATGACAGCTTGTTTACTTTGATATTAAGAGGATGACCCTGTTAGAAAAAGAAGAAAAAAGTTGAAGAAGAAAGCTAGTGAGAAACAATCAAACATGAATTTGAAACCAGCAGGAAAGGAAGAGGTTCACAACTCTGAAAACCCAAAGACGAAGCGAGGAAGGGCAGCTTCAGAGAGTTTCCAGAAAATTTTCACAAGGAGGAACAATCAAACAGTAAATAGAAATCCTAAAGATAGATGCTCAAACATAAAAAAAATTGTATCTTTCAACTGATACTCTTTTCTGATTTTTCGATCCCAAACAACCATCAGAAAAATTCGCCAAGCAGCTTCAGTCTTCGAGTCAATCAAGCTCAACAGCCAAAGTAACATTTGCTTAAGAATAAGATCCTCACAGCTTCTTCCTCTCTCAAAAAATGAGAATTCAGAGCTAAACACACACTACATTTCTCTGTTTAGTTCATCTAAGCTGGAAAACACAGATTAGGTATCAATCAAATGTATTCACTCATCAGAACACTTCGATTAACTGAATGGGATTGGTCTATCAACAAAAATAGTTCATTAATCATACCCATTACCCAACGAGGGGGAAAAAACAGAACCCCAGATCAAAACAGTACATACTCTCTCTCAAAACCTCGCCAGTCGATCAAAAATCAACAGATCCAAACCCTTCTCAGTCGCAAGAACTCAGACTACTGAAATTACTAAAACCCCAAGATTTCAAAAGGGTCTAAACCATTCAAAAAATGGTTATCAACACTAAATTCACTTTTTTTTGTAGGAATACAAAAAAAACAAGATTTGAGTGAAGAAAGAGGAACATACAGTTTGAAAATTGCGAGGAGCAACACCAGGTAGATAAAAGGAGTGAGCAGAAGATAACAAAGAGATGAAGATGACAGTAAGCCACAAAGATCTTCGTCTATCCATCTTCACTTCTCAACTCAATACGCCAAAACACTCAACTCTGAACAATTTTTGGAGCTTTTTTTCTTTTATGCATTCCCAGGCAGGAACCAAATTTAATTCTCTTTTTTTTTTTTCTATTTCTTTATGCTACTCTGTGCACTCTTTTTACTCTATCTAATTTGGATTGAATATGATATGTTGCCAAATAATTTAACAATTTTCTAAAAAAGATTTTATTTTAAAAAAAGAAAAAAAATGGGGATCGGGTAAGAGGATTACAAGATGAAAATCAAACTTTCACTAGCAAGTTGAAAGTAGTGCGAGCTACTAAAAAATTTCAAAATAGATTTATTTAGACACCTCCTATGACTTTTTATTTTATAAGTTTAAGTAAGTTCACTTTGTTTGAATGGTTGTTGTGCAATTTTACATAATGTATCATATTATATTATATTGTGTTTTATTATTTCGTACTATATTATTTTAATGAATACAGTATTTGAATAGATTGTATCATTATCCGTTGTTACATAATGTGAATGATAAGCCTACAAGAAAAGTAAGGTGCGGAGTAGAACTACTATGAAAAGGTAGGATAAAAGATTAAATATGATTATTAATAATAAACAAAGACAAAATGAGTAAAAAATATTAAGGTGACGACGCGATCACATCAAATCAGTCATTACATAAAATGGGTCTTAACAATGAATTCAAACAATACAATACAATAGAATTTAAGTAATAGTCAAAACAAACATTGTATCTAGGCTAACAATAACCATCCAAACAAGGTGTTAGTATCAAGAAACAACATTTGGCATTTGCATTATTGAATCTTACAAGATATTGATAACATATTTCTAAACTGAATTTCCAAAACAAGGAAAGGTAGACACTGAATTTGAACACTGCTAAGCTGTCCTAGTAAATCAACCATCTTTAAAAGACAGTAATGAAGCCAATAACTAGTCCAGCTAAAATAGAAATATGTTTATCAATTTGATCTTCTTTATATTTATGATGCATCATAATATTGCAATTATTACTATGAATAAATTCACTACTGGGTGTAATTAGTAAAGCAATTTTTATTGCCTCACCTTTTCTGAAGAACTAAAAGAATACCATGAATTTTTGACACCATATGTACCCATTTTACTGTAGAGTTATTCCTTTTGTTGAATAAATAGTTTTTGTACAATCACAACCTTGAGATGTACTATGGAACATGAAATCTAATATCGAAAAAACATGCAATTCTAATAAAAGGACTATAGAGATAAGAATTTGATCGATAAAACCTTCATTACAGCTTCAACTTCTTCGACACACTAATTAGTTTTCAACTCTTTTCTAGACATTGAAATCCCACACTACTGCTCTTAGGCCTTACTGTTTGGACTAGAACTGTGGAAAGAAAGATGCATGGCACATAAACTCTTCAAGGCCCATTTATATGCCTAAAAGGAGGTGTTTTCATAATCTTTGAAGTCCGTGGTAAAGATTAAACAAGGGATTCAATACATAAATATCTCAAATGCTAGCCATTTGATCAACTGCAAACTCGTAGCTTGGTGTTAGTTTTTCCATTAACATGACTTGAACATCAGTGACATCGCCTATGTGGAGACACTAAGAACAAGTAAGCAGGTGAGACTTGAACTTGTCCAGTTCATCTAGAACCTCATCTTCTGGTCTGTAAATGAGATCAATCATTCGCCATATCTGCAAAAGATTGGACAATGAGATTTAAGAAATGTCAATTGAAGATGCTAACGCACTGTCACATATTACATTTGGGCTTTACATAAAAGAAAATCAACAATAGGATAAGGTGAAGGTCTGTTGCTAACTATGGTGAACTCATGAAGGGTATTTAGGCGAAGAAAAGATCAAAAATCATAACAATTTTTCACAGAGAAGCAGATGTCATTCAACTTTATCAGGCTTAAGCCAAAGCCTTGTTGAATTTATTGTGCGCCAATCATCATTTACAATTTAATAAATGCCACATAGAATTCAAATTTTAGTTTTATCAGATGCCGAGAATTATAAAATGTATCTCTAAGTCGACCTAGTGTGATGGATAAAAGCAACTAACCAGTATAATAACAAGTTTGGATGTTACCTGTAATGTACCACCTCCACCAGTACTTTCACCGTCATCTGAGACACTAACAATCGTCCATGGATCAGCTACATTCCAGTGGAAGTCGACCACCTTATCCCTATTTCCATCCACAAAGTTAGTACTCCATACATGGAGTATAAATGACTGTAGATGCTCTCTGCTTAACTTCAAAGGCATAATTATGAGTGGTTTTCATTTTTAAATAAGGAGCATAAATATAAGTGATGACCCTCTGTACTACACTGTGTCAATGGCTTTACCATCTACATGACCTAGAAAATATGCTCTGGAACGCAATTGATACCAATGGCTACAGAGGATGTTCATGGAGGGAAGCCTGATCGGAAATGTTTTATGCAGCACGGCATCTAATACTACATATACAACCATAAAAATTTGGCACCATCTTGGTGCAAGGTCAATGAAATAATCTGTTGACAATATACAGCAACAAAAAGTTATCACTGCCGTGGAGTTCACTCTTTTCTTTATTTAGGACTTGCCACCCAACCCCCACTGCCCCACGATTTTCTCTTTTTTTTCTTTTCTTTTGGGGGCATAGGGTAGGGGATTTGATAAAAGTCAATCAGAAGCATCTCCAAACACATTAAGGATATAGAAGCAAAAGAGAACTGGAACCATGCAAACAAAATTTAGTGTAAAATAATCAAACAGAAAATTTATACCTATGTCCAGCATGACGAAAGAATAAGCCTGGAGGAGATGTTGGACCTTTCCTACCAGCACCGTCCTCCCTCTTACCAATCTGGGAGAAAATAATTTTCATTGAAACTACTAACAGTGAAGTATAATTTCTTTTGACTGTTAGATAGGAATAAAATCCTTAAATCAAAACACCGTCACCACTTGAATGAAGTAAATGATAAGCTATAACCTTAACAATGTCAGTCAATAGATAGATCAAAGAATGGGCATACTAATATCATGAAGTCTAACAAATAATGATGCCTTGCTAGGGGGAAAAAGGAGCTTAAATAATAACAAAAAATAGCAGTCAATTTAGAGCCTCTTTGGTTTTATTCATAAAAACCATGTTTTTCTAAATCATTTGGATAATAAAAATACATTACTTTATGCAAGTCATGAGAATGATTTTTTAAAGAGTCAACAACTTGATTTTCAACATTAACTAGAAGAACTTCCTCAGCATATGGAACATGAGGAAAAGGAAAGACAAGAAAGAAATAAGAAGATAAGAATCTCTAACCCTTTCATGATCCCAGATGTTCAGGATACCATCTTCTGCCGAACTTCCAAAGACTGATGATTTATCTGGGGACCACTGGAACGGAATTTTTATCAAACATCAGTGCAGGTCTCATGCAAATAGGTAACCCTTATCAATGTAAAGAAGGGTGGACAGCAAAAGAAAGCACATATGTCAGTAACTCGCAAACCTGTACACAAAGCACGGCAGCAGTATGGCCCTCAAAGATATGTATAGGCGATCCCACTCCCCCAGAAGTGAGGTTTCGTCGATCAAACATGCGAACGGTATTGTCTGCCGACCTGAAGGAGGAGTAGCTATAATTTAAGGCTTCCACAAAAATTGAAAAACATCCATGGAATCACGGAACCAGACATTCACATAAAGGGAAAAAATAAGGATACACACCACATAAATATTAAAGAAAGCTTAATGCACTGTCCAAGGATCAACCTACTTAAACATCTTTATTGAGTTCAATAGGACAAACAGCTACAATCATTACCCGGTCAAAATATAATTTACATCGTGAGGATTCCAATCAACACAATGAAGATCAGCACTATGAGCCTTTTCTACCTGCAGGAAATATGATCAGATCGCAAAGTCCAATTAGAGACATGATTATGACCAAAAGATGCAGCAAATAATTTAGTAGCAACCGTAGAAATAAAAATGGTAAGAAAGGAGACATTTCAAGGAATGCAAAACAAATAGATGCATAATTTAATGGAAAGACATCATAAGTGGAAGAGTCAAGAACTGCATGGGTTACATCTACTTTGGGGCGCGTTCCGGGTAAGACTTCATTTACCTACTACCAAAATCAACACTCCTTCAGTCACACAAAAGATAGCCCAGAGTGAGATGAGACCCATTAAAGTCTTTGCAATACAACGTTTTCTCTAATCTATTATCTGAAAAGACTAAACACTAATGTATAGGCCAACATGTTCTCCTATCAATTACTGAACTCCTATTTACAATTCTTCCCTAAATAAATGTGTCAGATCAAACTAACAATTAAATTGGGATGTATGGAGTAGAATCCGGAAGTCAACTAGTGCCTAGCTTTGGCATTATATGGTTTTCTTCTGAAAGGGCTATACACAAAAAGTAAATCTAAGAATTATCATCACCCCTCATAATTAACAATTATCCATCGTCATTTTTCCTAAATCCTGCTGCTATTAACTACCACACATCGCCAAGATTAACTATACTCCAGCTTAAATAAACTCAAGAAGATGGTTCAGAGAACAGGGTTTTCTCATATAATGTGCTACAACATATATCAAAGGAAACATGACCAGAAGCAACCAAAAAATAACTGCAAGGAAATTACAAAGCATTAGAGATGACAATAAGAGATAGAGGACCCTGGAAAGTTACTTGGAAAAGCATGGCACCTACTAGGGTAAAATGCTTCTCCTGGCTGGTAGAAGGGAAGGCATGTCTCGCCCATGAGGCAATACAGAAAAGGAAATTTCACTTAGCTTGCATATGCCCTCTTTGTATGGAAGCTAATGAAACAAACAGACACCTCTTCCTCCACTGCAAGGTAACTTCCTAAGTCTGGTCCCTATTCATTACCTTGGCTCAGTGTTATAAAAAGCGAGGAAAAGCGTGCTTAAAGCGCAAGGCAAGGTGAAGCGCAGCCCCTGCGCTTTTCTTCCCTGAAGCGAGACGACATTCAAAAAGCGATCGCTTCTACAGTTGAAGCAAGAAGCGCAAGAAAGAAAAAGCGAGAAAAGGCGCGCTTAATTTGAAAAAGCGCTAATTAGGGTTTTTATTTAAAAAATTGAAGGTTTTTTTAAAATTTCTGAAATCTTCTTTCGCGACTTCACAATACCTCCTTTCGCGACTTCAAATATTTTCTTTGGACTGCTGCGAGGCTGCGACTGCTATAAGTTCTCTTCTTCTCTTCTTCTTCTTCTTCTCTGCGAGGCTGCGACTGTTTTTTTTTTCTATTTTTGGTTGCTGCTGTGTTTTTTTCTATATTTTTATTGCTGTGAGGCTGCCACTGCTGTAAGTTCTCTTCTTCTCTTCTTCTTCTCTGCGAGGCTGCGACTGTTCTTTTTCTATTTTTGGTTGCTGCTGTGTTTTTTTCTATATTTTTATTGCTGCTTTTTTTTTCAATTTCTGTTGCTGCTCTGTTTTTCAATCTCTATTACTGCTCTGTTTTTTTTTCAATTTCTATTACTGCTCTGTTTTTTTCCAATTCTATTGCTGCTCTGTTTTTTTTTTATTTCTATACAGTGTGACTGTGATCAGTGATGTGCGTATGCTGGTTGCTGCTCTTAATAGTCTTTATTTTTCTTTCTTAGTTTATTTGTTGTTTTGTTACTAAGTTACACTTCTTTTTTGCTTGTAGTAACTAGTAAAGTTGTAACTAGTTTATTTAATATTTTTTATATTTATACTAAATATCGCTTTACTTAAAAAAAACTGTGCTTCGCTTCTCGCTCCTGTGAAGCGAGCCCTCGTCGTTTTTTTCCGCTTCTCGCTTCCCAAAACACTGCCTTGGCTGGGGAAAGCTGGACAATGCCAGAGCTCACTGTTGATCTATTAAGCTGCTGGATCAGAAGGGGAGTGAGCAAAAGCTAGAAGAGATGGTGGAAAACTGCCAACTTTGCATATGGTGGACCATATGGAAGGAGAGGAATGAGAAAATTTTCAAAGGAAGACCAAACTCCAATCAAAAGATCAAAGGGAAATGCATTTCTACTTTATGTTTTTGATGTAAAGAGAAATGTATAGTAGATGAAATACAGAGAGAGGATTTCCTATGCCTTGTTGTAATTAGCTATCCATGTAAGCACACTTTTGAAGGTGGCCAGCATACCCTTAATGCTGAAGAATACATGCTACCGGCTTCAAAAAAATAGCAAACGTATAAGATTATCATATTGTTTGAATACTTGTTAATTTATCAAATGCTGAGAATTAATGGTGAAGGTTCGAAAACTGGGTTTGCCTGGCTGGTGGGGTGTGTTGGGTTGCCAATCACATCTAGGGGGAATTTTGGGACACGACACTTAGCTATCTGATATCACAAACTACAGTATAAGAACAGGCAATACGACCTAAACCCCTCCTGACCTCTATACACACGCAACACAGAGGCCATATATCTATAGTAAGATTTTACTAAAAATAAGGGGAAGTCATTTTTATATAAGCACAAATCAAGAGAAGCTCTCCACTTATCCACAGAAAAAGGGTAGAAAACAAGTTACTAAGTGCTTCAGTAAAAGAAATGAATACAACCTTGACAGCAGGAGAAGAACCAGCTCTTGCATCCCAGAGTATAAGGCAGGAATCATCTCCAACACTGCAAAACTCCTGCGCACTTTATCCAAAAAGAGGAATCCAGTAAGGATGTGTTAATCCAGGATAAGCGATGAACAAATTGCTTTTCTTTCTGTTTTCTTCTTCATTTTTCTCTCTTCTTTGACATGTGACACGACAGCTCATATGTGTATTAGCTCAGCCTCAATCAAACTCACATTACACGAAGGTTTTGGCAGTGTTAACCCCAAAAAACATCAAGTATCACAACTCCTAACAAAAAAACTGAAGGACTGAACTCAATATCTTATACAATGTGGGAGATGTGATAGCTACCTGGAAGGGCAAAACTGAACATCTTCTACAGTATCATCGTGTCCTTGGAAAATACCTCGAGCTTGAACAGTAGGGCCTTCTGCAGAAGGTTTCGAGTTACCTGCTCCAGATCCAGGAGACTTTGTTTCTCCCTGGTCTGCTGCTGCCAAAGTAGACACATGATCATGAATGCTCCACAGAACAACCGATTTGTCCTTCCCTGCAACAATAAATCCATGAGTGCATTAGCTTTATTATACACAAGCTTGGGGAAGTTAACATATCTGAGGTAAGAACTAAAGGAGGTAATAATAATTGACTGCAGGCATTCACGATAGTAAGAGGCTGAACTCTAAAGTCTCCATAGGTTAACAACAGATATCCATTTAAGGAAGAGATTACAGTCCCTCCAACACAGTTCACGCAACACACTTCTAGAAAGAAAATATACCATATAACTCTTAAATCTTACAGAAACTACAAATTCATTTAATAAATTTGACTTTAGCCATAGCATGGTGTTCTTCATCAAACCCTGATATGGTTTTGTGCCAACTAGGTTGTGGCATATATTGTTACTTTCTAAAATGATTATGGGGTTGAAAGTATTCATTATGCTGGTCTCATTTTACCTAGCCAGAAGCAATACAACACTAAATCCACTCAGGAGTCAAAAAGAAGGAATTGTTTTGTAACAAAATATGGGTTTACCCCGGTAGCTGAAAATTGTTATCCAAGGAATAAGCTGCAAAACCATACTCCACCACCCCCCACCAATGATCAGAACATGTCACTAAGGGGAAAAGCTAAAAAGAAATACTCCCTCCGCTTCAATTTGTTTGCCTAGTTTTACTTAGCATAGAGTTTAAGAAAATATAGAAGATTTTTTAATCTTATCGTCTTAAACTAAAGATATATAGAATGTACAAAAATGTTCTTTAATATCTTAAATGTCATGTAGAAAGTTGGAATTAAAGAGTTACCAAAAACAGGGAAGAGGCATTCTTTTTGAAGCGGACTAGACAAAGGAAAGTAGGACAAACAAAGTGAAACAAGGGGAGTAGAAATTTATTGAAGATTGCATTTTATCGGTTGATAGACGTGCAGTTAACAATGAGCTGCTTAATTGAATAAAAGTAATCACAAAATCCTTAAAAGAAAATATCATTCAAAGACTGGTGGTCAACCTCCAGAGAGCACAAAAGGCTCAGAAGGGCACATTGCGAGCGCAAATTCAGCATTGTCTTGATGTCCAGTCAAGATCTGCAAGTAAATATAGACTCTCAGTCACTACTTATAAGAATACAAAGTTGGCAAACTGAACATGTTTATAAAACCCACCAAGTCTGGTCGAGAATTATTTACTCCCAAGGTAGCATGGCGATTAGGCTGAGACTCAACATCCCAAATAAGAACCTGATTCCAAAATTTTCCAAAGTCACCTTAAAGATTTCAATGGAAACTAAATATTGATATGGACACCAAAAAGAAACAGCAGCCAGTAGGGAGGAGACAATTGTGTATGATAGGGCTACAAAAGGAAATTGAAGTATTCAGAAGCAGATGCTTACATCAGGACTGTCAGTGTGTGTGGCCACTATTTTGCTGTCCTGAGGCAGTTCCCTAATTCGATTCACCTGAAATCATATTATAGAATGCCAGTGGATCTGTCAAAGCAGATTACAGTCTTTCAAGTACATATTACATGTTATGAGTGCTTCTGTAATTGATGTTTTTAAGCAACACGGGTCGGTCCAGCAATTCCCATTCTTATAGTGAGAATAAGGAAGGAGAACAATTAGTATAATTGAAAGGATTCAGCAAGATTCGATGAATAAATTCATCTTCACATGAGAAAGTATAGTTATAACTGACATCGAAAGAATCATGACAAAAAAAACAGCTGCACAATTATATTGCAAACTATCTGTGGAAAATCATTTTCCCACTAAATGAGGGAAAAAAGGTACTGGCAGAAGTTCAATTAATCTAACCAGAAATTGGGGCCTATAAGCACTAATACTCCCTATGAATCTCTTCCAAGTCTAAATCCAAATTTATGACCACAAATTATCTCTGTGTTGGGAAATGACACCTGGTTTGGCTTTATAAAATATATCACTATTTCATTTGGCTTTATGCAATAAGTTTCTCAATTTTTGCTCCAAAGATAATTATGCAAGTGTGAGTAATTCACAGTTCCACAACATTAAACAGATAAAGCCATCATGAAGTCTAAAACAGGAATTTAACTATGAAACCATGTGATAATTTCAATATAAGCACCTAATGACAACCACCCTCTAATACAACACTACACTATAACAGGCAAATTCTCTTTGAATCTGAATTTTTATGTTATATTTTACCTCTATAACAGATTTTTACGTAAAACAGTAACATCCATCATTATAATGATTTTTATTATTTTATAATAACAAAAAATATCTATTAAGTACATCTTATTTTACTGGAGATGAAACTTTAATTAATTCTGTAAGTCCCAACAAGAAATCTGGAATGTCAAAAGATTTTGTGAACTTGAATATCTATTGAGATTTTAAATTTAAATGATTTTTCTTATGTTTTATAACAGACAAATTTTGAGAAGAATGAGTTCTGAATATTTTTTGTCTATACTAGCCAAATAAGATGTAAATGTAATGACATTATAGGTGTATGATCAGTCAAGCACTATAATAGGCAAAAATAGTCCGGACAAATGAGGCTGCTACAAGAGGGTTTGACTCTTAGTTTAATTAAAAAAACAAAATGCACTAAACGCTCCACTGCATTAGTGATGAAACAAGCTACCAGAGGAAAATAACCATTCAGGAAATTCTACTAACTGAGCACATTAGTGCACCGCCTGTATTCTTAAGTAATACAAAATCTTAACAATATGATCAAATTATTAAATAATCCAAAAAGAGAAGAATTCATGTTTGGATCCTATAGTAAGATGGGGCAAAGAAAGATGTACCTCACCAGGATGAATAATAGTTTTAAACTTCTTTACAAAAGGCGAACGTGCTTCTTCGTTGAACTGAAAAATAGGCAATCAATATCATAAAAAGTGAATAAGTGGAAAGAACAACAGGAAGAAATAGGAAAAAGCATGCATCTATGCACAGGAGAACACCTGAGATATGTGTTGTGCTGCTGCAACCCTAGGTTTTACAACCTCACAATTAGCTATGACAAGGGTATTTGGAACGCTACCATCAGTCTGCAGAGAGGAGACAAAGGGGATTATGATGAAAGTTGAGATGGCCTTCGCAGTGGTGTAAGAGAAAAATGAGATGACCAAGGATGTGATGATAATAACTACCACACTGACTATGGAATTTAAAGCAAAAACTGAACAAACAAATACTCTTGATACTTCCAAGCTCTTTACTAGCAACCTTCTAAAAATATTATCAAGGCCAATCTAATGTGTTTACCATCATGAAAACATAACATATAAATGTCAAATATAAACTTCCCTGTTTGATTTACATTTTTCAGACATTCACTACGTCTTGATTTCCAGTTCCTGTTCATATTTAGGCTGAGTTTTCGTCAAATCTTTGGCATAAAGAAAACTAATCCATCCTTCTCTCCAATGTTCCATGAACCACCATCAACATGGAAAAATTCACTCATGGTAGTGCAACATATTTTGACGAGGTACCAATTTTTTGCTACGGAAAGATCATTATGTACTACAAGTCCATACCCAAAGAAAGAAGTTTATACGTGCATAGTGGAAACAAACTGAAAGCTATCCTAGATTAAAGGACGTGAAATGATCATCTTGCCTGCTCGGAAAGGTAGAGGCGCTGGCGGTTTTTGTAAGTTGCTTGCTCAAACTGGGGGCCCCATCTGAAAGAGAAAAATCAGTAATTTCATTTATTAGTATCCATAGATAAACGAGCAAAGAAACAATACCGTCACATGAAGGGGTGGAAGCGTCAGTAAAACAGTTAAACCTCTAAATAGACCAAAACAGAGACATAAATAAAGAGAGAAATATATAAGTATAAACCAATGGCCAAAGAATCTGCAATCAAATACGGCAGACAACCTGCATCCCAACAATAGATGAACCAGTATTCTGCCAGTACACTTCACTGTCAAACTTATGACATGATTGTAGGCTGAGTTTGATAAAATTTGATACATCACTTAACAAATAGCATGAAAATACTGGAACCTTCACTGGTGCCTACCCACATCCTCTCCTGTCCTCACACAAAACAGATGTAGAGAAGACTACTTAAATAAGTAAGTAAAATCCAAGGGTATCATTTGTAGACCCTTAATTATGATTTTCACATGGATGTCTAGGTTGACAGGAAATCTATAAACACCAGTTTCTCAAGACGTAGCTTCACGAAGCACTACAGCCCTCCATGCACTCACACGCACCGGTCAATATATCCCCTGTAGATTATCCTAACTCTATTAGCCCCCTAATTTTGAGATATCCCTTTGGAAAGAAAAAAACAGATATTTTACTTCTATATCAATTTGGTTGCTTACTTGACTTTTTAGTTTTCAAAAACTGAATGTCTGTTTCTTTTCTTAACAAATCTTTAGTTTTAATTTTACATGTCATGTTTAAGACAACAAGATAGGATATTTTCGTACATATATTTAGTTTAAGGACCACAAGATCCAACATTATTCTTTAATTTCTTGAACCCATGTGAAGTCAAATCCAACAAACAATTTGAAACAAGATTCAAAAAGTATTCTTTAATTTCTTGAACTCGTGTCGAGTCAAAACCAACAAACAAATTGAAACAAGATTCAACAGTATTCTTTAACTTCTTGAACTCATGTCGAGTCAAAACTAACAAACAAATAGAAACAAGATTCAAAAAGTATTCTTTAATTTCTTGAACTCATGTCAAGTCAAAACTAACAAACAAATAGAAACAAGATTCAAAAAGTATTCTTTAATTTCTTGAACTCATGTCAAGTCGAAACAAGACAAACAAACTGAAACAAGATTTAACAGTATTCTTTAATTTCTTGAACTCCGTGTCAAATTAAAATTAATCCAACAGAGGTATGAACAAAAGCGCCAAACTAACAATGAGCAGTTCAACACTCTACATGTTCTGATGTACATTAGGAAGTGCTGGTTAACAAAACCCTAGAGATAATAGAGGAATGGGGATATCAGTGTACTCACCAACAAGATTCAACAGTATTCTTCAATTTCTTGAACTCATGTCAAGTCAAAACCAACAAACAAATTGAAACAAGATTCTTCAAAAGTATTCTTTAATTCTTAAACTCATGTCAAGTCGAAACAATACAAACAAACTGAAACAAAATTCCACACTATTCTTTAATTTCTTGAACTCCGTGTCAAATTAAAATTAAAACAACAGATGTATGAACAAATGCGCCAAACTAACAATGAGCAGTTCAACACTCTACATTAGGAAGGAAGTGCTGGTTAACAAAACCCTACATAGATAGATGAATGGGGATGTGAGTGTACTCACCAACAAGATTCCACAGTATTCTTTAATTTCTTGAACTCATGTCAAGTCAAAACCAACAAACAAACAAACCAAAACAAAATTCAAAAAGTATTCTTTAATTTCTTAAACTCCGTGTCAAATCAAAATTGAAACAACAGAGGTATTCACAAATGAACCAAACTACCAATGATCAATTCAAAACCCTAGAGAGATAGAAGAATGTGTATGTATATACTGACCGACAAGAGAGTGAAGGCCAAAGGAGATTGTGGTTCGCAAGCCAATCGTAGAGAACAGGAACCAGAGACTTCCATTGTGTGTACCGTTCGTCGACCGTCGGCGGCTGTTCTCCGGCTTTCTCCGTTTTGTCCTTCATTCTCTCTTCTTCCTCACGTTTTCCCGCCTCTTTGCTCTGCTCTTAATTTAGTACAACAAACAGTCTTTGTACCTTTTAGATTCCCACTAAAATATACTTCTCTTATTTATAGGGGGGGGGGGGGATACTCCTATTGTACTTTAGGTTTTTCTGTTCCTCATCAGATTGGGGTTTTCTCCTTGCCATATTTTAGATAGGTTTAGACAAATATTTTTGAAGAAAAAAAATTGGATTGAAGTTCTTAGAAGTTTTACTTTTTTTAAAAATGAAAATGTTATTAAATTAGGAGAAATTACGCGGATAAGCAAACATAAACATATACTAGTTAAATAACTAACATAGTTATAGTTTGAATTAATTACGCTCGCAACTTAATTTTAGTTGTAATTACGTCGCTTCTCTCCTCTTTTATACATATACAAATACAAATTATGCATATACAATATATGATAGGTATACAAATACAATTAATCTTTCTACCCTCTCTCGCTCACCTCTCTCCTCCATCTCCCAATCTTGCTCGTCAGATATACAAATACATATGTATACTAATTACATATATACAATTATCTGACAGATTTACATATACAGTTCACTTCTCTCCACTCTCTGCCCTCGCTCGCCTCTCTTCTCCCTCTCGCAATCTCGCTCGCCAGATATGTACATATGTATACCAATTACATATATACAATTATTTGACAAATATACATATACAATTTGACAGATATACATATACAATTCACCTCTCTTCTCGCTCGTCTCTCTCCTCCCTCTAACATGCAACTGCGAATCGTAAATAACAAACTATAGCTATTGAGCATGATTAAATTGGGCCCGTTTGACCATGTGATATGGTATCATGATATGGAATCATGATGTGATATCATAATATGAAATTATGATATGAAATTGAAGTTTTGTTTGGACATGTGATATGAAATTTTTGTGTTGTATATTTTCTCACAAACATAAGAATCCCATAAGTTGTAAAACTATTAAAATAGCCCCAATTGTTTATCCAATCTTACCAAATAAATAAAAAATTATAAAATTGAATTATAAATTTTTACAAAGTTATTTGTTCTCCACTTAAGTAATTGTTTCATCTAACTTTAATTCATCAAACTTTAATTAAATAAAAAAAAATTGAACATAAATTGTAGTGTACTAGTCTTTAATATAATCCTCCCACATAGTACGGACAATTTCCTCACATTAAACTTGCATTTCTCGATCATGTGACCGAGAAGACGAACCAACATTGTTACTTTGAGTTGTAATAAATACAAACTGGTAGAAGTAATAAATTAAGTGTTGGAGTAAATGAAGAGAACAAATTTATTACTCAACAATCGGCTGGTGTGAGTTAAAGTGACTACAGTAAAACCTCTATAAATTAATACTTGGTAAATCAATAATCTCTTTTAAATATATTTTCCTACGGTCCCGACTTGGGCCAATGGGAAAAATCACTAATTTCAACAAGATAATAAGATAATATATTTTCAGAAGACCCCTATATAAATATATGGTCCCATTAATATCATAAATTAATAATTATTTAAAAGTACAACTATATCTAAGACAATTTAGTGCATTATGATTCTATTGTGTTCTGTTTTTTCTTAATATTTAATTCTAGTTGAATCTCATCTCCAACCTTTCTTATTGCATCCAAGAGCTCTGGTGTTGTCTTTTTGAACTGCACCATAAAATTGTGAAGAGTTCTAGATATGATAAGTGTTTTTTTACGCGAAACTGGTTCCAAAAGTAATATATCATCTTCAACTTCATCATCAACATTGTTTTTTATGATGGTATCCACAATTTCTTCTAAGCTCTGGACCTCTGAACACATATCACTTTCACCCGGAGAATCCAACAGGTTATTGATATCCATTTTAGTGTGGTAACCGAGATCATTAATGATGACCTTAAGTTCATGAATAAAGTTTTCACAAGTGAGTTCATTCAAATTCTCTGAGATTGCATCCATCAAAAAAAAATTACAGTGTCGAAAACAATTTGCTATTGCCTCTTGCTAGACATTTGTTGTCCAAGCAGGGATTGCAAAATTGATAGCATCCAAAACATTAGTCTTTGTTGGATCACTCTGTCCCCTTCATAGCTTTCTTACTTACGATAAAATTTGTTACGATAATACATCTTGAAAGCTCTTATTATCCCAGCATCACAAGGTCGAAATTAGTAAGATGTACAGTGATTTTGATGTATTCGTTGTACTTTATGTATAATATTTTTTTATGTGAAATCAATAAATATGATACATAAATTAGTAAGATAGCCATTCTTTAAATTAATAAATATTAATTTATCGATTAAATAATATCTCTATAAAATAATAAAATTTCATGGTCCCACCTATATTAATTCATAGAGGTTTTACTGTATATGTCGGTGATAATAATAAATTTTATATCGGTGAGAATAATAAATTTTAAAAAGTACTGATGTGATTATAAATTTTATTTACATATGAAATAAATGGTTAGTAGATATAAATGTGGGATTGTTTTAACAAAATATAAACTTGTGGATCAATTTTCGTATTAAAAATATCTCAAATCATGATACGGAATTCTCATATCATGATTTTTGGAGAATATGGAATCACATCTCATGATATGGAATCATGAGATGGAATCAGCTTAAAATCTCATGTCTTCCATCTCACGATTCCATATCGTGATATAATATCGCATGGCCAAACGTCTACTTAGTTTTAGTGACTATATGCGAAAAATCCTCATTAAATTATGTGAAATTGAAAAAATATGTATGTTTATAATCTATGAATGTCTCTGTCATGGTTCAAAAATATCTTTGTTGTTCCTAAATGTATCAAAAAGATATTCGGTTTGTATATAAGAATATATTATTATTATTTTTAACCTTTTTTTTCTTAATAGTAATTATTTTTACTAGCAAATATCTGTCTTTCTTCCATTTGGAAAAGATTATGTAATATCCTACTTATTTATTAGCTAGATTGATTTAAATGAAAAGAAACAAGAATAGGGTTCTATAAATGTTTTTTTTTTTCAAATGTAATATTTTTATTATGAGTTAAATGTTATTAAAAGGTAAAGAAATAATTTATTTATTAGAAAAATGATATATTTGATCCACTAAGTAACAACGAGAGCATTTTATACCAAACTATTAAGGGTTAATTTTTTGTTAGTCAAAGGGGATTTTTGATATATATATAGAGAGAAAATGGCAAAAAGCCCCCCTAATCTATAGCCGGATTTCCAATTACACACTCATATTTTACGGGGGTCCTATTACCCCCTGAACATTTTTTTTACTAATTTTCTCACCCTTATTTGCTGACAACATGTCCACATAAATCAGATATAATTAAATGTTTGTTTACACGCGCTGCCACATAATGACTGGACCCCAGAACCCACAAATTTCCCTTAATCTTTTCATTTTCCTCTTTCTTTCTCTAAACCCTAACCTTTTTTCGATCTGACCAAATTCACCCCATTCTCTTCGATCTAAAATTTCGTTCCAATCGTAGTTTGCTGTGAAGGTTGGGGAAGGTTCGTTTAGCTTTTTTCGTTTGTTGGGTCGAAGTTTTCTCTAAGTAAAGGTTAGTTCTTTTAGTTCTTTACTAGCGATTTTGAACGATATTGATTATTGTGTTTGATTAGGGTTATGAAATTGACAAAAAAAATGAAGAGCAATAACTGGGTTTTGGTATAATAGCATTCCATTGAAGAAATTTTTTGAACCCTAACTATGAAATCAGAGAAATTACAAGTCTTAAAGCTTCAAGCTTTTTCGAAATTGAAACTACAGTTGAATGCTTTGACAAGTAAATTCAAGTTTTAAGCTGATTTGGGAGAGAATGAAGGAATATATTGTTGGAGATTTGTCAACTATTAGAAGAATTGAGAAAAAGATGAAGAAAAAAAGAGTTTGATTTTGGGAGAGATAAGATTATACTGTTGGAGATTTAATATAGCTGATTTGGACTCACACGCGTAGTTTTCTTTAGCTTTTAACGTTTTATTTTATGTTCTTACGCGCCTAAGGGAGTTGGTCTCACCTTCTTGGACATGTCAGCAAATAAGGGTGAGAAAATTAGTAAAAACAAATGTTCAGGGTAATAGGACCTCGTAAAGTATGAGTGTATAGTTGGGAATCCGGCTATAAATTGAAGGGGCTTTTGGCCATTTTCTCTCTCTCTATATATTTTAAATTAACATGAAGTGTGTTTTATCTCCAATAAGCTTTAAAGACTATTAAACTTACTCAAACGTACCAAACAAGTATACTTGTTAATCCCAAAATTATGAACTTTTATTGATGGCGTTCATAACACAAATCATAATCTTGTATATAGATAAGTTTAGTACAAAATTATCATATCTATAATGAATTAAATTATACATTATCCTAAAATCATAACATGATATTTTTTTTAAACTGTTAATAACACAATTATTCACCACTACAATTTGTCAAGTTACTATAAATTATGAAGATCCATTGTTGAAATGAGATACATTATATATTATATATAAGAACAGTATGAGATGAGATACCTTATATACCCGCAAGAATTTACAAATTCGAAGAAAAATGTACAAGCAAATATTATTCAAGTTCGAGACGATTTTATCATTATTATAAAATTTCTATATATTAAAAAGGTTGAATTATAAATTATAAAATACTGAAATTAACAATATTGATTTTGATATTTATATTTTATTTATTAAAGAAATTTCATAAAAGAGAAACTATCATTTTGCCATCAAATAAGAAATATGTAGAGTTAGTTGAGATCATGTAATTTCTAATATAATCAAATATTGATGAATTCTGACCTTGTAATTTTATTTATCTCGATGAGAAAATGAAAATCCCTTCCATTGACAAGCATGTAAAAACTAAGAATTATAAATAATTAAAATTTTACGATCTGCATAATATATGACCTGTGTTATGCCCTGTGACATAATAGAGTATTGTTATAAAATAATAAACAATAAAATGCCAAACGGAATAAGGAATCAACAGCACACTCTAATTATCGTTTATTTACGAGTGAAAGTAATAATAAAAGGAAATGATGATACCTCACCTTATCAATGCAATTTAAATCAAGTATTTTTTTTATTTGTGGCTTGCACCTTACTTTAGTTCAAATTTATTTTAAATTGCAGAGAATATTATTAATTTTTTATTATATTTTGTAAATTTAGCTATTTTATTGGTTATTTTAAATGATTGAGTTCTTTATTGACTATCATCAAAGTCTCTATTCTTTTCATAAATTTGTAATTACTCTTTATTTAGAAGTATTAAAAAATACAAGAGGTTGCTTGACGCTAAACTTGTCAATCATTAATATTTTGAAGGACAAATAATACTTTAAATATATTTCTAACATAAATTGTGATTAATTGTATTTCAAATTAAAATTACAAAATCCAAATCTCACTTCTAATAGAATTGAAGTCACAAAGAAAAGTGGGCAATGGATACCAAGCATTTAAAACTACACGTACTTACTAAATTAATTTCAGTAGTTGTAGCCATTAAATAACGACTATGTAAAAGCAATTGATATTTAATCATAAAGATACCAACTAGGATTGTAATGGAACTATACATATTTATTTATTCTTAATCAAATGTCTCGAGTTTGAATTTTGTTGGATACATACTATCTTTGTTAAACAACATTTTCCCTTTCAATGTGAGACTCCGTAATACAAATTCAAAATTAATCAAGCTTTAATGGGTGTAACGAATATCGAATGAGAAACTAAAGAAAAAATATCAATTGACATTACTTTTTGATTTTGACCATATGTACTAAGAGGCTAATAACCTATATGGGCGTCAAAATGACAGAACATCTCTAGATTTTTTTGGTCGAACTCATTACACGCGACTTATCTAATGCAATTTACTTTTTATACGATTATTTATAAATTATTCCAAAAGGTTTAGGGCCACAGGCGCCGCTGGACGGCGTTTCTCTTTTTGGTACAAAATAAAAAACTTAAATGGACGGTTGGTGGACCGCATGTCGGTCATTTTATTAGACTTCGTCATGCTAATTTCCTTTATTATCTTTTTTATTATTATAACTAATTTCTATTTATTTTAAAAATAAGTATTCAAATTATTATTACTTCTTCTGTCTCAAATTAGGAAATAATATTTTGTTTTAATTTAAAAATTATTAATTTTTATAATAAATATAATATTACATACATATCACTCAGTTCAAATTCAACGGTGAAATTTTGTAATGGTTGGTGGGTTAAAAAAGTAGGACACGGTAATTAGTAGGATGGAGTAAAAACTTTTACCATTTCATTTCATTACTTTTTGAGCTTTCCCAATAAGTTAAATGATGAACAAATTCAATCCTCATGATTGACATTAAAAAACCAAAATATACTTTATATTATTTTCATAAGAAAAAGAAAACAATGACTTGTGTGTGCTATAATTTTGTTTTATAATTAATAATGAAGAAAACATTGCACTATAATTTGCATTAACATTTTTTTTAAAGTCAACGAGGAATAGAAATAAATTTTTCGAGAAGAAATCAAACTTTACTTTGAATAAAGATAGGTAAATTATTTTATCAACAAGTAAATGTATAATTACTTAGAAATTTCAAATCTACTCATATTTTGTGTTTAAGTTTTCCCAAACATTATCATTATTGGGTTTAAACAATTACAAATAAGAATATACTCGATTCATTCACTTTTACTTGTTTGACTTGACACATCCATTAAAAGATAAATAATGATATATGTATTTTACCAAACTATCCTGTATTGAATGATGTCTTAGAAAGAGATTTGAAAAATAAGTAAAATGTTGAAGGTAAAATGAAAAAAATTATTGTCTTTTCTCGATATATCAAAAGTGACAAGTGAAAATGAGAATCTATTTTAGGAAAGTAAAAGTGAACGGATATGATTTTTTGTTTACATAATATAATAATTATTTACTATTACTCTATCACATATTTTACTCTACTTCAACCGTAATGGTTGCATATTAATTACTTATTATGTAACATATTAAATTTGAATTTATACCCTTATCATTTTAACATTTTCATCATTAGATACATATATAATTAATTAAGAGAAACTATTGTGATAATTAAACTTTTTTTTTATCTTATTCACAACATATTTTTAGTATTAATAAATAAAATTTATCATTACTATTATTATAGACAATTTTATACTAGTAGAAAAACTATTTTTGAATGACTCTAAGACGAATAAAATTTATCCAATGCCCTTTAAATTCTTTATCCCTTTAATGATGTCAAACTAAACCCCCAAAAAAAAAAAAAGAGAAGAAAATTACTCATGTTCTTGTCTACTTAGAATTTTCAAACCTAAAAAAACACCATTTGATTTCTTCACTTCTCAGTGAAAATTGATTTTTTTTTACCAAAGTGTTAGTGCAAAATTCTTGTTTTGTTCTTTTTGTTTTTCCTTTATATTTCAGCTGTGTCCTTTGATCATCGGATAGTCTAAGCACACTTTTTAAGACAAAAAGGGGCTGCTGCTTGCTACTCCTCCATCTGAGATCGCAAATTGTCTACTCCTTTTTCAAGTTTCAAGTTTTTGCGATCTTCGATTGTGACCTTTTGATCGAGATTTCTACTTCTCAGATGGGTATGTTTTACTTTCTTCTCTTCGGATCCATTCTTGATTCTTGAAGGTTTATATCACTACCCCTAAAATTTAATGATTCATTTACTGATTTTGTATAACTGAATGTTATTAATTAATGGGGTTTCATGGTTTAGTCCCCTTTTCTTGGGTTTATGAGAAAGTTTGTTTTTTTTCCTTAGGAAGATTGGTTTTTGCTTATTGGGTGTTTGAGTTCTTTAAATCTTGATCTTGATTTATGGGTTCTTGTTGATTCAATTTGATTGACTATTTTTTTTCTTGGGTTTGGCTTAGAGATGGACTGAATTTGAGTTACCTTTGATTTAGTAGATGTAATTGGGGTTTTGCAACTCATGCATGTTTTCAAGTTGGAATAGTTTGGTTGCTGTAGATAAAGTAGTTTAGGAAGGATTTGAATCTTGGAAGTGTTTTTTTGGGTTGGAATCAGATTACTGCACACTGTGAATGTGCTGAATGCAGTTGTTAAACATACTTTTTGTCTGTTGTGAGAAAATGTAGGGTGCCCCCAAGAGGGAAGGCTGGGTTGAACTGATAAATAAGAGTAGATTTTACTTAACCACTTAATAGCTTAACCATGGGACTTTCAGCTTTTCTGAATTAACCGAAGCTTCTCCATTGTCCATTTTGTTACGAAGTATTATGATGCTTTATTGAAGGTTGTTCTGTTCATGTACAGAAGTTGGGTTTTTGTAAACTTTATAGTCTAATGCTTTCAGATAACAAGGATGAGTGTTGTTCAACTCACCTCATTGATGGGGATGGAATGTTCAATGTTGCTGGAGTCGAGAACTTCATGAAGGAAGTTAAACTAGCAGAATGTGGTCTTTCATATGCTGTAGTGTCTATTATGGGCCCACAAAGTAGCGGTATGGATTCTCTCTCAAAAAACCTCAAATAATTATTACTTTGGATTATAATGACTTCAAATTAGTTTGGTGAAGCTTGCCGAATAGTAGGTCTTTATCATATCTTTAAGTCATTGTCTGTGAATGCTTCATGTTTTTGACCAACACTGGAGCTGATTCAGATCTTTATGTCCATGTCATTGAGTGCCTCAAGTCTTATCATCTCCTTTTTGTCAGGGTTTCCTGATTGTATCCTTACTGTTTGACTACACTAATCATCCTAATGTTCCTTTTGGAATCAATGCTATTATATTGTTTTCGGATAGTGACTAAATTTAACTATGATAATGCAGGGAAGAGTACACTGTTAAATCATCTTTTTCATACTAACTTCAGAGAGATGGATGCATACAAGGGAAGGTATGTGTAATTGTTTTATTTGCTAGATGTCTGCTGTTTAACTGTAGGGGTGAGCTGACCGAATTAAGTATTTTCTAGGTCACAAACTACAAAAGGTATTTGGATGGCACGATGTGCTGGGATTGAGCCTTGCACCCTTGTCATGGATCTAGAAGGCACAGACGGTAGAGAACGAGGAGAGGTGTGTTGAAAGTATTTTTTAGATGATGGTTTACTTTCCATTTGTTGGGCTTAAATAAAATACAGATAAATTCAAAACAAGTTACTTGCTCGTGACCCACAACAACTAATAAGGCCAACTCCATCATTTATTTTCGTGTGACCAGATGCATATTATCCTTAAAGCATTTTCCCCAAATGCCGTACACCTTTAATAAGGGTGCAGATGACAGATAGCATCATGGACAGCTGTTTGTTACTTGTTGAAAATTAAAGTATGGATCATCGATTCATTTCACATCCCTATTTCTTGCTCTACAAAAATAAATTTCAAATCACTGTAGCTTTCTCTTTGTAAATTGTAATCCTATGATGAACTCACTGAATAACTTTTGAACAGATTTCAGTAGATTCACGGTCTATGAGATCTTTTACCTCACTGTTCTGCGTGTTAATGTAGTTGCACTGTGTCCAAAGATGTTTATGGATTTCCTTGCTCGACATACTGGGAACAGTTAACTGTTCTGTGATTAATTTGGAGCTAACCGAAATTTGAGATGATCCTTGCATAAACTTGCTCATGAGGTGGGATAACTAGCAATTGAGCTGATTGTTTCTCATTCAGGATTTACAATTTTTTTGTAGGATGACACTGCATTTGAGAAGCAGAGCGCTCTATTCGCACTTGCTGTTTCTGATATAGTGCTTATCAACATGTAAGTTCCTCTATTATGTGAAATATGCAGTACATGAACTTCTAATAAATTGAAATTAGAAGAAAATATGTATGTGTGGCTTAAAAGTATTAACTATTCAGGTGGTGTCATGATATTGGTCGTGAGCAGGCTGCCAATAAGCCTCTTTTGAAGACTGTCTTCCAGGTAAAGTACATAGATGTTTCTTTTATAGATGTTTCTTTTTCCTAACATTCCTTCCGGATGTTTTACGACTTACTCTTTTGTGACCAGGTTATGATGAGGTTATTTAGTCCACGTAAAACGACATTGATGTTTGTTATTCGTGACAAAACAAGGGTAGGTGCCTTCTTCTCCAGAAGTGGTTTGCTGCCATTTATAGTATCTACCTGTCCTGTGAAAAAAGTGTATTTAAGCAGGTTGTTATTTCACTTTCATTTGTAGACTCCCCTCGAAAACTTGGAACCTGTTCTAAGGGAAGACATTCAGAAGGTACCGTATTCATTGTTTTTTAAGTTTTCTTGTTTTTTTTTCCCCCTTCTAAACTCAACATTATTGATTTTATTGTACCTGTTCTGGCTGTGTAGATATGGGATTCTGTCCCAAAGCCGCAAGCTCACAAGGATACACTGTTAAGTGAGTTTTTTAATGTGAGTCACAGTAAGATTTCATCTGCTGTTACATTCTCGTTGTCTGTTTATATCTATGCTCACAGATTTGGTAAAATTGATTGAATGTCCAGGTCGAGGTCGTGGCTCTTTCTAGTTTTGAAGAGAAGGAAGAACAATTCAAAGAGCAGGTATGTGTTTTTTTAAGCATTCGTTGAACATATATGTTCCTTTTTTTGTAGTTCACATCTACTTCTATCACATATGGTTGTCTTGGATAGGTTGTAGCCAATGATCAGATCGGTAGACTTACTTTTTTGTTTAGTGGCTCTGATTGACATATTTGTGTTCCTTCATGCTTCTTTGTTAAGGTGGCTAGTCTAAGACAGCGATTCTTTCATTCTATTGCACCTGGTGGGCTTGCTGGAGATAGGCGGGCTGTTGTTCCTGCATCAGGCTTTTCATTTAGTTCACAACAGATATGGAAGGTTATAAAGGAGAACAAGGACCTTGACCTGCCTGCCCATAAGGTTATAACCTAAAAATCTACTGCAATTGAAAATTGTTAGTTAGTTATCCATGTATTAATGACATACTTAATTTTGATCTAATTACAGGTTATGGTAGCTACGGTGCGGTGTGAAGAGATTGCCAATGAAAAATATGTGTCTTTTACTGAAAATGAGGTATACAGAATTGTTTAGAGGTTTATTTGAGAAGTTATATCTTGTTCTGTTATATCTACTACTTTGAAGATCACTGTTAATGGTAAATTAATTGACCTTGTTGTAGGAATGGTCTCAATTAGAAGAGGCAGTTAATTCTCATTCTGTACGAGGCTTTGGAAGGAAGGTCAGCTCAATTTTGGATGCTTGTCTATCAGAGTAAGGACACAACTTTCGTGTGGTTTATCATGGTTGTGCTTCTAGTAACACGCACAAAGAATGTTGGAAAGCTAGTATTTCACATGTGAAGTTCATCTGGAGCGGATGTTCTTAATGTGATATTTCTTGCCTTCCAGAAGGAAGCGTCTAAGCATTCTTGTGATTAGAGCAAGGAGAATATATGAATTAATTGATCATTGCATTTTCATCACATTTGATAAAGCTTATGGTATGAAAAACAGCTAGAACAGTAGCATTAAAGAGCGTTGAGGACAAAGGATAAGACTGACTGGTTTCTCTGAATTTTATCCGTGTCTAGTTCTCTGCTATAATCCTTGAAATTTTGTTCTTATCAGATGCTCCTCCCTTCTTTGATTACCTAATCAGCAGTTTAATGACTTAAGGTGTTGGGAAGGAAATGCTGGTGGAGCAGTGTTTAGGTTGATATACACAAGAACTAATGATGCGCTAGAACTATGGTTGAGGTTCTGGCGGACCTTATTTTGGTTTAGCATCAATATAGGAAAGCAAAGAGATTTAGATGAGTACTTTGTACAATATCTTTGCCATATTGTGCTAAAAAGGTTTTTTTATGGACTGATAAAAGAAAGGGTGTTACAGTATTAGGTATGTGGTTGTTGTGGCTGGCTGTGGATGATCCACCTTCTCGCTGTGTTTTTGTCACCGGATTTACTCTGACTGGAATGAACTTCTTGGGTTGTGTGCCTAAAATCTCTCTGGATATTGTAACAAATATGATTACCTAAACCTAGGGTACAAATAAAGGAAGCAAAACCTTCTCTCATTGTTCCTCTTTTCATCCATCTTCTTGTCCTTTCAATAATCGGAGAATTACCTCTGGTGCACTACTCTTTCTTTTTCGTCCTTGAGAGTTAGCCAGTTGCCAAAGGTTGAGGGATTTGTGTCTTTGGTCACAGGTTCGAGCTTTGTGCCAAGCAAACTAACTGCAGTATTTTAATGGGGAAGGGTAGAAGAGCGGGCTGATTGTCCCCGAGTTCCGGTAAACTACTTTCTTTTTCTTCTCTCTCACTCCCAACTTAAGTCACCCACCCCACCCTCTTTTTGCAAGATTATATTTCTCTCCTCTACCGTATTTCTTCCGTTCTACTCCTAGACTAATAATGATGGCGGGGTAATACTGCAGGGAGCCTGCCGTTCGGCTGGTCCAGTTTCTTTTTTTTTCTTTTCTTTTCTTTTCATTTTGTGCTTTTTTCCTTATTTTTTCTATATCAAAACAATCTATCAACTATTCCACAATCCTAAATTTGTTGTTGTCCCCGCCATCCAATTCCCTTGTATCCATTCCCTCTGATTAGTCTCTTTTTATTCTAATAGTAATTTGTTTTTAAAGGTGGATTAGAAGATTTCTGAACTTGGAGTTCTCTGAAACTCACTCTTATCACTGTACTGATATACATGCCTGTAGCAAGGCTAAAAATACTCCTGGCAAACACCAGATCTGATATAGATATAACAGCTACTCAGCCTTTTTTTTTATGAAGAACAACTACTGAGCCTTTACCACAACTAGTTGGAATCTATAATATAAGTACTCTGCTTCTATTGTATTTTTTTAATTTTTTTTTGCTGAATCTCCCTTGATTCCATGAGAATATAAGCGGTTTGAGACTTATCTACTTCTTTCTATTTAAGCACTTTTAGTCATCATAGTCACATCTATAGAATGGCACATTTTGTCGGATGTGACCCATTTCTAATTTTTTCCGTTCTTGTATTACTGCACATATGTGATATGTCTTAACATCTGCCTTTTTGTGACGATCATCCTGTGGATTTGTTGGGCTTCAATCTCATATAACACTCATTTTGTGACAGTATTGCCTGAATATGAGTGTGAAGCAAATACAATAGTAATAATTGAGAGTTAGTTTGATCAAAATATGTGACTTTGATCAGTTGAATGAATTTGATCTTTTAGAGCTTTAAATAAGTAGTTATATGTATAGTATTAGCAGGAAATTTTCTGATGTCCTGAAATAGAAAGTATCATATAAATTGAAATGGAGAATATTCTTTTTATTGTAATTTCTCTCACCATTTTTCTCCCTTGGTGTGTAATTATTGTTTTTCATTTATGCATATATACATTATAAGAAGGGCGCACATGGATTATAAGTTTTTTTTCTTCATAGGTATGATGTCGAGGCTACCTTCTTTGATGAAGGGGTAAGATCCTCAAAGCGAAAGCATTTGGAAGAGAAATTGCTTCAGGTACCGGGCTAGGCTCTACTCTCTCCTAAACCTGTTTTACTACATTCACACAATCCTTTGGGTATATTCCCTGCATTAGCCATTCTAAATTGACCAACCAACTTGCTGGTTCCTGTGTCTTAATGAGAAATCTTTGGCTTCTTAGAGTCAACCAAATAAATGCACATGCTAAAATTTCTAAACTTAATGGTACTCATTCAACTAATGATGCAAATGCCTTTTCTAAACACAATTTTTTACTCATTTTCTTCAAAATGAAGGGCCTTTTTTTTATTGCAATCCTCCTCTGATTTATCCCCTTTTTTGTAGCTTGTCCAACCAGCTTACCAAACTATGCTGGGACACATCCGATCTGATGCTTTTGAAAGATTTAAAGAAGCATTTGAGAAGGCATTGAAGGGGGGTAAAGGGTTTTCTCTGGCTGCTCGTGAATGTGCTGAGTCTTTTATGTCCCGTTTTGATGAAGAATGCACAGGTATAGGATGCAATCTGCCATTGCTGTTACTGGTTTACCCCATTTGATTTATATCTTTTTCTGTTGATGAGGACATTTTATCATTATAATCACCCCCCCCAGGTCATTAAAAACGATCAAGGAGTTGATACCCTGTCTTGATTAAGGGAGCCTAGTTATAAAAACTGTTGATACTGTGGGAATAGACTTGTAGAGCTGACTAAGCTTCTCTTAAATGTCAATTAGTTGAAGTAGTTGCTTATTACTGATGAATGATTATTTCTTAAAAATTTCACTTGGGTTTGCAGGGTAAATTTCCGATGGTTTTTGTTGCTATAGTGTACCCACTTCTATGCCTTTTTGGGTGCATGTGATTTGTGCTGCTATGACTATTGATATGTTCTTCCCTTCTCTTGGAGAAATAACAACTTTTCTGGTTGGAAATATCAAACCAGAAAATAATTTTTGCAAAGAGATTGTGGTGTATCACTTGCTGATTTTCAGCATTTGTAGGAAACTTAGTGTTCATTAATATATCTCTTCTAAAGATCTTACCGACCTTGTAGTTAATGAAATGCCCAAAGACTGGAAAGCTTTAATAGGTGATATTTTGTGTGGGAAATAAAATATTGAGCACAGTGTCAGCATCTTGCCTTTTGAAATCTGACAGCTGATGTATTATTTTGTAGATGCTATTATTGACCAAGCGAAATGGGACTCATCTAGAGTGAAGGATAAGCTGAGGCGTGATGTAGATGCTCATATTGCTGAAGTTCGCAGTGCCAAGCTGACTGAAGTGACAACCCTCTATGAGGTATGAAATGTGACAACCTTTGTAGTTTACCATGAAGTCTCACTTTGTAGCCATTGTCTCCTTACATTTTGGAGGGTGCTCGTTTCTGGAGCTAGCTTTTAAGATTGAACAATGCCCAAGGTCCATTTTCTTAACATAATATTAAAGCCATACCAATCTTTCCCTGTTGTTGTGTTATCCAACGATAAACCCTTATGTTATTCAATACAACAATGTTTGACCCTTGTGTTATTCACCTCCAAATGTCCAGAGTGTGTTTTGGTTGAGGTGGTAAGGGTCTCACATTGGACCAGCGCATGGGATGTCATCTCCCTATTACCTCACCTTCTCATGTAACTTTTGAGGTTGAGTTAGGGCCAAAGTTTACTATATTAATGTGACTTTGCGGAACTCCCTTCATTTTTTTGTAGTGTTCTGTTCTAGGATTTTGAGGTAAAAAAATGGGCGTTGGCATACTTGGGATGTTTAAGATCAATTCCCTGATTAAAGGAACATGCCATCACTTAGTTGCCTCTGATAGCTCAATTAGCTGGTCCCAGATGCATAATATTTATAACTATTTGTTGTTGTTAGTGGATCCTACATGATAGCAAACAAGTGGGAGGACCATTTGATTTTAAGTTTAAATGTAAGTTTATCCTGGAACTGAAGAGAAATTCTTTGTTAGACAAAACTGAACGAGGCATTGGCTGGACCAGTTGAGGCTCTTTTAGATGGAGCTGGTGATGGTACATGGCCAGCAATAAGAAAACTGCTTCAGCGTGAGACTGATACAGCAGTCTCTGGTTTTGCTGCTGCACTTTCTGGTTTTGAAATGGATGAAGAAAGTAGGGATAACATGGTTTTGCGGTTGAAAGATTATGCACGAGGAGTAGTTGAAGCGAAGGCAAAGGAAGAAGCTGGAAGGGTCTTGAGTCGCATGAAGGACAGGTATGGACATGAGTTGATCTTTGTTCTACAGCTCTGACACACTATTAATTATAAATAAGCTGATGAGCTGAAAACTATTGGCAGGTTTTCAACATTGTTCAGCCATGATCAGGATTCTATGCCACGAATTTGGACTGGCAAGGAAGATATTCGCGCAATTACTAAAACTGCACGATCAGCTGTATGATTGACTGACATAAGTTTCCTTTTTTTGGTGTGTGATTTCACGTGTCAATTATTACATCTAAGATTGTACTGACTTCTCCCAATTTTCTCCCAGTCTCTGAAGCTCCTGTCAGTTATGGCTGCAGTTCGCTTGGAAGATGAGGGTGACAGTATAGACAAAATACTTATAGTTGCTCTTGTAGATGGGAAATCAGGTGCTTCCTCCTCAAAGAGCATTACATCAGTTGATCCTCTGGCATCTAGCACTTGGGATGAGGTAATTGGCTTACTTATGTGGTTTGTCTTGGAATGCAAGCAAACAAATTGGCTGACGAAAAGGGGAAAGATAAGATTCTTTCCATTAATAGGCCAGTCATCATTACACAGTTCAGAGTGTAAATATTTTGTTTGGGATCTTGCTGGTGATGACCATCAACTAAATTATGTGAAATTTTGGATTGAATATAATACAATTAAGTTCTAAACGTACACACTAATCTCCACAACATAGTCTGAGGTGTTCTTTGGTTCATCTTAATGATTTGATTTTTCGACCTTAAAAGACTACAAAGGTTCTAAGATTTTTTTTCGTCTTTACTCTTTAGGAACTAGACTCTTTTTTTGTATGATTAAGTCATCTTTGCGTGGTATAGGTCAGCCCATCAAAATTTTCATCTTGTGGTCAATTTATATCGCAGGTCCCTCCATCAAAAACATTGATTACACCTGTCCAGTGCAAGTCTTTGTGGAGGCAATTCAAGACGGAAACTGAATATGTTGTTTCACAAGCCATTGCTGCTCAGGCAAGATATTAGATTCTACTCTGCATCTCTTTCTGCTTTTCTGACAGTGCATTCTTTTATGTTGTTTTGATTGTCGGTTGAAGCTCGAGAAGTTTCAACAAGGGTAGGAAGGTATTGTAAATGCTGTCTATATTTACTAAATAATGGTATTAAAAACAGTTGAAGTGCTATCATGTCCATTGAACACCCAAGATTTGTTTTGATCAAAGAGTGGGATGTACCTTTTGGTACTAGGAGGTTGATTGTCTTTCATGCTAGCCACTCGGTGTATGAATTCTAATTTTGTAGTGCTAAAAAGTCGGAGAATACCTATACACCTGTAGGTTATGTTCTGGCATCAATAATGTTTATTTGAAGTTTTACCCTTCGTTCTTGATAACTTCTGATTTTCTCTTATTCAACTTTCAGGAGGCTAGCAAGAGAAATAATAATTGGTTACCACCTCCATGGGCAATTGTTGCCATGGTTGTTTTGGGATTCAATGAATTCATGACACTTTTAAGGTATTCCTTCTGACTGTAGTTCATGATGCCCCCCTATATTTTACAGTATAACATGGTTTAACTCTAGCTCATGCGGTTTTTTCTCTCTCCAGAAATCCTTTATATTTAGGGTTTATATTCGTCGCCTATCTGCTATTTAAAGCTCTTTGGGTGCAAATGGATATCTCAGGCGAATTCCGCAATGGAGTTGTAAGTGCTGAATCTTCTTTCTCAGAGTTCTATTGTTTGCAAACTAGAAGCAATTCAACCAAAAGTCTTTATAAAAAGGAAAAGCAATTCAACCAAATAACTTTTGTAGACTCTTGCTAGTTGCTTCTTAAAGACTTGGAATTTTTTTTCTACACTCTCCAAGTGCAACA
>JAJOOO010000743.1:0-39412 GCA_029582685.1 Solanum piurae | reverse complement strand
AAATAATTTATAACAGAATGGAAAATAAATTTAGTTGTATCCTAGTCCTAGACACTTAGGGCAGGTGAACTATAGCTTTGCCAACATCTCTTAATAGTATTTTGACTTTTTGCTAAACCCTACTCTATCAAATTGGTTTCATTTACGACTTCATCCGGCTTAAAATAAGTGTTATAATGCATTATTTTACGCTCATTAAGAAAAATAAAATAATATATAGAAAGTATAATCTATTAAGTTACTCAGAAAATACCAATTAATGCTTAGTGTAGCTGAAAAATGAAAACATGTGCAATAAGACATGATTTATACAATATTTTCTTTTAAAAATAAACACGATTTAGATTTTCTCTAAACTTTTAAGAAATTATGTTAATATAACTATCGGAATATTAACTTCCTTTGATAACATTAAACTCGGGTCTAATATTTGCTTATGTATTATTCAATTTTATAGATAAAACATTGAGATAATTACATTTTAGTGCCGCCCATAAAATTATTGATATAGTTTAATCAATGTTTTCAATCTTTACCTAAATTGATTCAAAAAGAAAAGAATGTAAGAGCCCTAGAAAGCTGTCATGGGACTACAACCCCTTCCTCACTTCACAAAAATTCAAATTAAAAGTCAAATCGATGAGGTAACAGGAATCGTCTCACAATTCCATCCACAACTCTAAAAATCGCCAATTACATATATGATTATTCTAGCAAAATCTCGAGATCAAATTGTCAGTCATTTTAAAATATTTTTCAATCAAAATCTATTGTGACCCATGATTTCTTACCTATTAGGGATGATAGGTCATCACCTTTTCAAAGTTTTTCGGAAGATTTCATCTTGTCGTTTGAGAGAAATCAACTGGCAAAGTTTGATGAAATTTTGTTTTGTATAATAGTGTATAAAAATATATATTATTATATATAGATATATTTTATATTGGTGTATCATATTATATATCAAAGTTTTTATATATATTTTTTGTAAAAAAGAAATATGAAAGTTTGTATAGTCTTGTATATTAAATTGTGTTTTAGCGCTAAAGACTTATATCGTAAATTTTGGGCTTGTCAAATTTTTCCAATTTCGATTAGCATCCATGTGGCAGATGTAGAATGACATCGAGTTCATCTGAATCAAACACTTCTAACGCGGAGCATAAATTCTTATATTTTCTACTAATATTGTTACAAGTACTCCTAGTAGTTTTCATAGTTTTAAAAATGCAATGAATTTGATAACGAAAAATTTAAAATTAAACATATAAAATTTAAATTTTAAATCTACCAACTTTGATTATCTAACGCAACGATGAGTTACAAAACTTTAGATCATGACCTAATGGTTGCTCATAAAATCCTCTCATTTGCATAAAAGGGATCTTAGTCCATAGTTTTAAAGATCTATATACTAATTATCTTGAAAAGGGGACAAAGAATATCTCATTAAATTATTTTATCATACCTTTTATATGGATGGTAATTTTACTATTTCATTATGAATATTGGGATAAGATAATTCTGAAATTAACTAATACCTTAAATTTTATGTTAAGATTTTTATCAAAACGACCCCTTTAGGTTTAGAAATTAAGAATATGTCGATATCACGTGCTTCATGGATGCTCAGCACGTGACCCGTTTAGCAGCTCTCCTTATTTTTTCCTTTCATTTTTAGTTAAACGGTTTTCCAAAAATGGTGTCAAATGAGAGGGTTAGGTTGAATCTACAAATGTTAAAATAGATTAACAAATGGACAGATCATTAATCTGGCCACTTAAATGTTACTTGAACTGAAATAGACTAAAAATCAGTCATAATTCAATCCGTCCAATACTAAGTTCTAAATTCATTTTATTTTATTTTTTTATAATTTGTGTGACTATCTAATATATATATTTTTAAAATGCATAGAATATGACTATATATAACAAGTAAACCAAAAATAAAAACATATTTCAAAAATATTTGAACAAATATTTTTGGTGGTGCATATATCAATCCGATATTAAAACATGTTTTATTAAAAGTCAAAAATAAGTTGAGTTATCCAAACCTAAACAAATTAAACGGATCATAATTTTATGGATTGATTGTACCGCCCAATCGCTAAATCAATTACTCGATGAAAATTAATCAGAGAATCATTCTGTTTTTCATTTTTCCTTCCTTAACACTTACTAATAAATATAATTACATTAACTTTTTTTTCATATTCCTTTTAACCTACCTACCTAAATATAAACTGATAAAAGGATCAAAGGGAGTGTCATATATATATATTTGGAAAATAAATCTGAGGAAAAAATAATTAACAGCGTAATCTTTGCGTGTTAGCAGTTAATGCAATTTGCCCACAATAATAATTAATTTCCTACGTGGGTGGGTGGGGGTGGGGTTATGGGAAATAATGGGCAATAAATAGACAAATTACTCAATGCTTAATACTCCAAATATAACTTTCATTTGCTTAATTCTCTGTTTATTCTGCTAATTACAATGGCCTCCATTCATAATCACTCTTATTTTCTCCTTGCCTTGTTCATGTTCGGTAAGTTTTTATCTCTTTCGTAGTTATAGCAATATTAGGTTCATCTGAATCAGTATAACAGTATTTTTAGCGTGACTTTTGGTATTTAAATTTATGTGGACGCATAGTTTAATGATTTAATGATAGAAATCTCGAAGATTGAATTAATAGAGCTTAAATCATATGAATACGCGCAGAAAATATAGAGCTGGTAGGTAACAGTTTTACTTACCATTTTGCAGAGGCGATTGCTGTTTCAGCAACTCAATTTACGCTTCAAAACAATTGCGGCTACACAGTTTGGCCCGGTACACTTTCCGGCAATGGAGTTCCTATCTCCGGCGATTCTGGATTTGCATTAACTCCCGGCGCTACTATCCAACTCTCCGCTCCTGGAGGATTTTCCGGCCGGTTCTGGGGAAGAACTGGTTGCAATTTTGACAACACCGGAGCTGGTAAATGTATAACCGGCGATTGCGGTGCATTGAAATGCCCTAGCGGAGCGGGCGGCGTACCTCCGGTGAGTCTAGTTGAATTCACGATCGCGAAAACCAAAGCTGAGAAGGATTTTTACGATGTTAGCCTTGTTGATGGCTACAATGTCGGTATCGGAGTACGATCTTCCGGCGGATCTGGCGATTGCCAATACGCCGGCTGCGTCGCCGATCTAAATGCGAACTGCCCAAAGGAATTGCAAGTGATAGATAACGGTGCAGTTGTGGCGTGTAAAAGCGCGTGTGCACAATTCAACACGCCGGAGTATTGTTGCACTGGCGACCATTCGACGCCGGCGACTTGTTCGCCGACGGACTACTCAAGGATTTTTAAGAGTGCGTGCCCTAGTGCTTATAGCTATGCATATGATGATGCTTCAAGTACCTGCACTTGTGCTGGTGCTGATTATCTGATCACATTTTGTCCAACAGCTTCATAATTTTAATTTTTTTTAGGATTAAAACAATTTATGATTATTGTTACAACATAGGGGAATACTATTTTTTGTAATCTCCAATTGATTAGAATAATATTTTTATCATCCTATTGTCTATGATATTATCAATTTATAGTTTTAATTTTATAGTATGATAAATTTGTAATCATAATTTATTTGACTTTCATTTAAATACAATGGAGGATTATGGTAAGTTGGTAATTATGATAATTGTGTTACTGTAATTGGGTACTTACCAAAAGTAAGTATGCACTAGTATGACATCAAGTAGTTCTACTTAAAACCGTTTAGATAATTTTTACCCATTTTATTGATATTTGTCTTGTTGAATATGATTCAATCGTGACTATAAATAGAAGTTGTAATTATGGCAAGATCATAGCTTCTTTCATAATTCCTACTCTAATCAAAAGACTAAAAATCATGCTAAAGATAGAATGTCCAATAACATCGAAAATTATGCTGGCTAATTTGATTTATGCATCTGAAATTTTGATTAAAGATGAAGGTATAAATATTTTACTTACTCTCCCTACTATATTATAAAAACAAAATAAAGTCTTTATCATTTTATAATTTCATAATTTTGAGGTGAAAAGATTCTTTCTTGGGTCAGTGTGAATATTGTAAAAATTAGGTGTATCTATCAATACATTGGAGTTCAAAATTGTCTATTTTTGAAATGGAGAAAGAGTCAAATCATTGTTTAATTAAATGACAAATTTAATTGAACAAATACTACAAAATAAAGACAGTAAGTCAGTGGGATTTGTTCATTTTAATCAGATTGCAACTGAAGTTTAATATTAAAAATAGTTACTTATGTTTTAATCATAGATTAATCAAGGACACTGACATTTCTAATGATTTAAATAATATTCACACCTCATCGACTGTTAAAATGTTCCTTTTGTCATACCAAGTATGTGGATTAATTTAAATAAAAATAATTAAATGTTTCAATCCATTGTAGAACAAACCTATGTAAGCATAATATCGCAAATTATAAAGAAGAATAAAACCTCAAAGTTACAAAAATATCTATAAAAAACACTATAATCGACTAAATACGAGGAGTGAAAATTGAACTCACACTTATTACGCAAAAAATTATCAAATCTAAAAGAAAGTAAAACACAAAACACAACGAATGGCTTCAAGGCCTTGGGCCAATTCTTTTTACTCTTATCCTTTTTTTTTCTTTGATTACATTTCCTCTACATCAAGACTTTCATCTTTGAAAGCCAAAATCTCAAATTAATTTCCCATCCCAGATCTTTTACCAAATGAACATTCGGGATGGGAGAAAAAAAAACTAAATTATGAGCGCTTCGCGCACACATTTTCCTCCTACCCCAAAGAGAAAAAAGCTTACAACACATTACAAGTAGGCCAATGAAAAAGAAAAAGGACCTAAAACTACCTACAATGTACACCAAATTCATTTTCTATAGTTGGCTCCTCTAAAACCAAGCGTCCAATTCGCCCCAACCTGTGCAAAAACCTTGACCCTCGTGTTCATTACTAAATAGTGTTTGGTCCGAGCAATCAAGTGATGCTCCACATGCCACGTTATATGATTGGCAAGCTGAATGACACACTCGTAGCCGGTTGTCCCCATCCTTGTCACATTTTTGGATTGAGATCTGGTTTTAAGCAGTTTGACAGGAATAATGAATAAATCGTACGTACAAACAAATGCATGGTAGATTTCTTTGAGCGAGTTGTTTTGGATGAAGAAACTTACCCAGCAGGCTAGTCGTTTAGCAGCTCCATCACAATCCCGACCCCTAAAAATGTTCAAAATCTTCCGAGGACCAGCTGGGAATAATCGGTTGTAGTTGGGCATCACCACTACTTCTTCCAGCTGCTGCAAGATACTTAACTCACTAGGTGCACAGTGTTGCCCTGATACATCATTTTGAAGCACATCTTTGCAAACAGAGAGACTAGGAAGAAGCGTGGAGCTATTCTGGCACGTGTAACCAGCATAGTCAGAACAACGGAACTCACAGACTCCATTGTCACAGACCCCACCGTGAAGGCTGCACTGCTCATCGCAAACAGCTGTGTATCACCAATGGGAACATTAGCTATCAACCCTAACACATCCTTTGACTGACGTATCATTTAGAAGACAAAGGAAGGCATTCACAATTATAAGGTATAACGAAAAGTAGATGTTGTCAGAATGTTATCTTATGGGATCTGATCAAATTTGAAGTTACAAAATCTTCAACCTAATGGTTTCTTCAAGTACCATTACTTCCAAAGCTCGATTACAATTTTATTTTGTTTTAGGAAAGAGGGGAGGCACCCAAAAGATTTTGAGCTGGTTCAAAGAACTAAGGTGGCGTTGGGCCAAACAGGGGCTAAGTTGACTACTCCTTTTACAGCATAACTAACATGTGCAAGGAAGGAATCAATTAAACCATGTTACCTGTGGAACAATCAACGCCAGTATACCCGTTATCACATTCACAAACACCATTCCCAAGACACTTTCCACGTCCACCACAATTGCCAGGACAGGAGCCTGAAATAGAAAGCAGAAGTGTGATTACACCGAATAAACCAACTTCCCTCAAAAGATTCCACTATCACAGAGAAAGTACGGGAGCTCACGTTTGCTACAATCATGACCACCAAACCCAATAAAGCATCGACATTTTCCACCTAAGCAATCTCCGTTGAAATTGCATGAATTGGGACATTGGCTAGACAACGAAACTGGATTCACATCACATAGTTCATGGTAAGCTGGGCAGACGAGCTCACCTACAATTGAGAAAAAAAATTAAGTAAACAGAAAGAGCAGATTCATAAATCAACAAAGAGATACTTTAGTGATCGAAGAGAAGTAGCATGATTAATATTTACCATTAAAGCCAGGAAACTGGATAGGTCCACCAGCTTTTGGACAAACTCTCCAAATGCCATCTACTGCTACCTGTGGGAAATTTAATCATATATAATAAGCTAAATGTAAGATATCCTTCCCGAGATTCGTTCTTTTTTCCAAAATATAATCTGAGCGGGAAGAAATGAACTAGGACAGCTACCTCAGATCTAGCAATCAGATAGAGGCATCCTGAGATTTCATTGCTAACACTTAAAACTCAGAAGATATTAACACGATACTCACCTCTGTAACATTTTTTTATGACCCAGCGCCCAATTTAGTTCATCATATATTATTGACCTCTTTCCTTAAGAGAGAATTACAATATTCACATATTCAGATTGGTTCAGTAATACTATTCCATCTTATTTTAGTTTTGATTTTGATAGGATAAATATACTATTTCTGTATTTTCCAACTGCTTGTTTTACTGTGTTCAAACAAAAAAAAGGTATAATTACATATAGTATTCCTCTTTTTACCTCAGCATTATTTGAACTATGGCATTATCATGGATGGTTAGATAGCCTTTTAATATTAGAAGGGTAATATTCACAAGTTTTTACAGTTATGCTTCACAAGAATGTAGATATTTCTTGTAGGTACTGAAGTTTATTCCATAGTATGGCTCGATAGAAATAGAATTATCTAGTATATTTTGGTCTAGACATATCGCAAATATTTTAATAACAATTCTAGGCAGATTGCAAATATTACAAACTTCATGCCTTTAGATCTCCAAAATGCAAATTCGAAGATTGAGAATACAAAGGAATGGAAGAGAAAGATATATCCAACTATTATCCTCTCATGGTTAAACGTAGCTCTTGAGCTTTGAACCATTCTCTCACATCTCATTTATCATTAATGAGCTAATATCTCTTTCTCAAAAAAACTAATGAGCTAACATACATTCTTTTGGATAGGCAACTAAACAAAAGATGAACAACAAATACAGCAGACAAGTAATTACCAAAGTCATACCTCTAACGAATTGTTTGAGCACCTATGCTGATAACAACCATTGCCTTGGGCCATTGAGCCACGTACAAATCCAGAACGCACTAAAGAAGAAGACATGCACCTGTATGGATTAAAACAAAAAACTAGTGAGCTAATATCTGATTAGATATAATCTCCAAAGGCTACAGGCGGACGCCTCACCTTGAACTACTTCCCCTCACTTCACCTAACATCCTATCAGGCGCACGAGCACCATTCGTGTCCGTACACGATCCATCAGAGTAAGCAACAAAATAAGTGCAATAATCTGCCAATGATGACTGACCACCTGCAACAGCCATCCACCAGAAGTTACAACAGAAAGCCAGTTCAAGAAACTTACTAAACCAGTAATGTTGGTTTCACAATAGTAATTGGCATGCATCCACCCAACAATACTATTAGTCGACTTGTTTCTCAGAAGTTCAAAGTCCACAAAAAGATTGTGTATCCAAGACAAAATCAGTTTTCAATGACAACGAAATATCAAAAATAAAGGAAGTAAAGAAATACCTTTGTTTGCCTGTGGAAAATAACGAGCCCATTGAGGGAGATCCCCACTATAATTCATAATTGGACAATAACCTTCTGCCTCCCTATTAAATGTACATCCAGATAACTGGGTAGTGTTACAATGATAGGCTCCCTTCCAGTGATTGCAGGGAAAGGTAACGAAATCTGGTCCTTGGTTGCGTCCCCAATCAAGACGGTCAGCCATGCTATAATTAGCCCGGTACCATCCACTGTCCTCAAGTAAAGCAAGAGTCATTTTTGAAACCACTGATCTTGTATCTACCGACCCAGTCATGATCTCATTCATCAATAGCCTTTTCTCCCAATGAGAACCTGCAGCACTTTGTTATTTAAACAATCGATCCATAATTCAAAAAGATATTCATTTAGCAGGATACACTCTATAATGTTGACATCTTTTTGCTAAGAAAATGCAGGAGGGTGTATCTCAGAAGAATCCATTCAACATAGAAGATAAATATCAACCTGATGTACCACGTCCGCCTCCATCTTCTAGCTCAAGTCCAGTGAAATTCTCAGAGAATGCCTGCAGTGTTAAACTGGTTAAGGGTATTCTAACTTTGATGGGTTTAGCTTTGCCCATAAATTTAATGTGGCAAAAAATAACTAGCTAATATAAGCTACAGGAATCAGAGAAGGAATATTGAAGAAAATGAAATACTATAGACTATACCCCATAGTGATGGCGAGCATGCATGATAACTCGAGGAAGCACTACTCGAGTAACCATTCTTCCAAGTTTTTCATCCATTACCAGTTCAGTAACCTAGCATAGAAATGGCAAGTAAATGCACATCAGGCTTCAGCATAACCAGGTCTGAACTAAATGTTAGTGAACTTTCGACTATCTGTAAAAGAGCTTATATGAATGCAAATAAAAACAAAAGGGGGCACAGATGCTCTTTCCTAGTGAATAAGGAAATGGAAGAAATAAGTAACACTGAAAGGATTTTGGCATTTCCGAGCAAGAAGAAACATCCTTTAGAGATGTTGGAGAAAAGACTAAGAGCAGGGGACTCAAGGCAAGTACTAGATCCAAACGAAACTTGAGATAGGCCACAACACTTATCATAGAGAAAAGGCAATGTTTCGCTTTGCAGAATCCTATATTCCCTGCGACAGAGATGTTGGAGAAAAGACTAAGAGCAGGGGACTCAAGGAAAATACTAGCTAGATCCAAACGATATTTGAGATAGGCCACAACACTTATCATAGAGAAAAGGCAATGTTTTGCTTTGCAGAATCCTATATGCCCTACGAAAGAGACAAGTAATAGCATACAAGAGGACAGAGCACCAAAAGATGTGGAACTAGTAGGAATTAAAGAAGTTCGGGAAAGTTTTGAGCATCATTCACAACTTCTAGTTATCCAAATAAATTATTTGTAAGTTTTGCTATGGTCTTCCAGTAATAAATAAATTGAAGAGAAAAAGCTCCTACTTTGGAGCATAATGTGGACTCCGAACATCCTACTTGGCAATCAAAGGAGAAGGGATAAAACACAAGAGTAGTTTTAGCCCCTTTACTACATCAGTTTAAAAATTAGCCCCTTTAGATCTCTTCCACCTTCTGGTCTCAATTTTTCTTTATTCCAACTTGTTTAACCTGACTAATGGATTGTGTTGCATTCTTGAGAAAATAAGATTGAATCAGTAAGTTAACAGAAGCTGATCTTATCAACTGACGAACCATATGCTTAACAAAAACAAAAATTCAATTGACAAATACGCTTGTTCTCAAAAGACAACAGAAGAACCAACTCGCAGACACAATTGACCATATAAAAGAACAAAATATGTAACAGCTCTCCAAAATCTCATAAAAAAGCCCTTCTCTATTGGAGATAATTATAAATTACAAGAAAAGAGTAATTTTCTTTTCTACAGTACAGCTAACACAAAGATATCACTATTTATGTGAATATAGAGTCTATCTTGCGCTGTTTGCTCCTTTACTTGGAGCAGCAATACATATAACTTCTCCTACGTGAAAACATTTTACAAGAGATCACTATTGCAGGGTGAGGGAGATTGTTGCAGTCTATGAACTCTTATTAACATGAGTTTCTACTGGTACCCCTCTGCTTGGTTATAGCACATGCAAAAATCAAAACTACCTGACTTCGCCTACGTTTTCTCTCATCACGAAAATGAGCAAAGGCATGAGGATCAAATCCAAGAACGTGCATTACTTCATGTATCAAAGTAGCTTGAAGTAAGGTTTCCGCTTCAGCAGTTAAATGTCGAGGAGCTACATTCACATGCCCTGAAACCAGAAAATCTCAGTTTAGGTATGGTGTATGAAAATTTCTTGTGTATTGACATGCTTTGGTTCACGCAACACTCACCAGCAACAGCACGACCCCATTGATCACGCTCACAAGCTACAGCCCATGCAAGAGTGTTGCCTGTTGTTGGCCTTGTAGTCACAAGAAGAACCAAATCCGCATGTGCAACACCCTCTGAAGAATACATGGAGAAAATATGATAATTGAAACATGACAACAATGAACTAAACAGAACGAAAATATCATAATCAAATGAGGAAATCCAAGCAGCTGATAATCGAATAAAAGTACCTTCAACATATTTTCTTGGGAGTTGTACACCTCCATCTTGTCCACAAGCAGAATATCCACTTAACCGTAGGTTTCCCTTAACTGGCTCAACAGATAATGCTCTTTTAAACCAATCCGCTGTCTGCTCGAGGGCCTGTATTGCAAATTGCATCCGGTTAAAATCAAAGGCCTTGGCTATCAAGTACTACTTACTGGCATTAGAAATGGCATTGTGTGACAGAAATAGCCTTATCAGGAGAAGAGAATAAACCTTGCGAAGGCGATGCCTTTTGTCCTCCCCAGCTATATCATCTAAGGTACAGTTATACCAGCAATCACCATAAACTGGAGGATCTCCATGTGGATTACAAGAAGATGTACCAGAAAAAGAAGCACCTGGTGGCTCCCCAAGCTAATTAGACAGAAAGAGAATTGATGGATTAGTAAGGACAAGAATTAAATTTCTCAAACACACTTTTCAACTGATGATAAGTACTTACCTTAACAATGTCGCCTACTTTTTGACAATCTCTCTCAGATGAATGACCGACAGCATCATAATTCAAAAAGATTCTGATCGGTTGCATGACTTCATTTTGTTCTTTAGAAATCTCAAGTAATGCCCTTCCTCTACGGTGAGGAGGATTTGAAGCCACAGACTCCTCATACACCTGAGGAGTGATAGAATACACTTGCAAACCAGGTCTTTTCCTTTGTTCAATTATCTGATCATGGATACAAGAATGGGAAATGGTACTCTTGTCTTCATTCTCAAAGTCTTGTCTCAATAATTGATGGTCCGAGAAAGTTGCTAAACTGGTCTCTAGACACAATAGTATAAATAGGACCTAAGAGAAACAAAAAACATCAATCAAAATCTAGCTTGCATTATCTAAATGCTGTCCCAGAAACACATAAACAATTGGAGCACGAAAAGAATTATGTCACAAGCAAATTAAGATTAAGGATTAGATGTTCATAATCTGCAATGAACAGCTATCTCTAAAATCTGCATCAACACTCAAAATTCCATCAGCAGCTCAAACCAAAATCAACTTTTTTGAGCTCCACGAGCTTACTGAAGCTAATCAAGAACCTTAAGAGACTAACTCTTACCTCAAGCTGAATAAAGTCCATGACAATCAGTTGAAATACAGAAAAATAACCCCTCAAGCAGAAAGCCCCAATCTTTAAACCACAAAAGGAGGAAACTTTTACCCTTATTTGAGCCAATTACTCAAATATAAGTAGTTTAACAAAATACCCATTACCCAAAATAAAAAGGAAGGAAAACTAAAACTTCATAAGGAACTAGAAGATCTTATAAATGGAAATTACCATAAAAATGAAACAAGTTTTCAAGGGGAAAACAGCAAAAAGAAACTTTCTGAATACTTCAAACTTCAGCAGATCCAAAATTCCTAAGTTTCCAACCTCAAAAAATTTCCTCTTTTTAACTTCAAAATATTTTTCAGCTATCCAAACAGCTTCCCAATAACTCATACATTCTTACTATTCTTCCTCATCAGCTAACGGCATATAATCCCAAAAAATATGAAATAAACCCTAAATCCCCAAATTAAAAAGTCTTACCTGGGGAAAAAATATAGCAAATCTGAGCTTAGTTGAAGAGCTGGATTTCGAATGAACACTGAAAAAAGTACAAGTATTACTTCTACTAGTACCACTACTACTACCACTACTCCAACACCAAATCTTCAACTCCATGAAACGCTGCGTTTAACAAAACACACCATCAAATCGCCGCCGTACACGGCGTTTCTCCGATCGATTCCGTTTTCCAAAAGAAATGCAGACCCCTCCACATTATACAAGCAGATGTGTATATCTACACACCACTGAGGTGAAAAGATTGAAACTTTATCAATCTTGAACACACCCTTTTGAAAATAAACAACAATGAGAAGAAAAAAAAAAAAAAAAAACTCAGTTTTTGAATATATATGAACTGGGTTTTTCTTGGTTCTGGGAAAAAGGGACTACTATCTTAGCTTCTTGTTAAACAGTGAAACAAAAATCTGTACATTTTGTGAAAGCAAAGTTTCTTGTATTTGTTTGGACACTGAAAAATAATAAAGAAGAAATATTCAGAGGATGATATGAAAATTGTGTATAATTTAATATATATAAAGTATACTATATAATAAAAGTGAATAAGAATAGGTAAGGGTGGGTGGAGTTAGATCATAATATTTTATTTTGATTAAATTAATATTTTACTATATGTTTTTTTCAATGAAAAAAGTTGTATAAAATATCATGGTTTTTAGAAAAGTAACCTTGGCTTTTCTTGAAACTACTGAAATACCATTTGCCTTTTTGTTTCATTACAAAATGAGTGGCTTAGACAAAAAAAAAAAAAAACTAACCTCTTTCACATTCGAGTTTAGTCGTTTTACTTTCATAAGATATGAATAAAATTACACTTACATCATATTTTTTCAAATTTTATTTGTGAAATTACATTAAATATATAGTTATTGTTATTGTATATACTTGTTTTGATATGCTTTATCTAACACGCTTTATTATTTTCATAATTCACTCGTAAATTATATTGAGTAAATAATTACTATTATAATATAAATGTGATTTGATATGCTCTATTTGAATCAAGAAACTTTTAAAAATAAAAATCTACTAAAGTTTACTATTTTAAAATTTTACCACCTACATTATTGTTGTGATAAGTATTCTCATATAACTTTTATTAGAATTTCAATCTGAGTGAGTAGATTAAGATTTCACTAAATGACATTTGAGTAAATTGTTAATTATGATTTTTGTTTTATTGGTATTAAATTATGTGATATAACAAGATGTTAATTATTATATGGATATATATTTTATATAATTGAGAATATATGTTTGTTGTCCAGTTTTACATACGTGAAAAAACAAAATATAGGTAGAAGATTCATAAAAGGGATATAGCAAATCAACAATAGGAAAGTTTGTTGTCAATTAGCTAATCTAATTGAGGTTTTATAATAATTCTTTCGTCATAGCACTAACAACTTTATTTTATAGATAAAAAAATAATGGAATATATCCTACATAAGAAAAATATGAAATGAGTTGAAATTAAAGTTTTAAACGTGTTAGTATAGTTACCTTAAGATTGAATTTTTGCAAAGTTGTTTTATACATATACACATTAATGAAAAATATAAATAGCTTCTACAAAATAGTCTTTTTATTCCTTAATAATATGAATAAGATATGTATATGTTATTCTCTTAAATTCTATTTGTGAAATTACACTGATTATATCGTTATTGTAGCTTCTATGATTAGAATATTTTTATTTATATAATGTTGAATTAAAATATATATGGACAATAATAAATATATAGGCGATCTTTATGAGTAATTTTTAAGATGCTGGAAAAAAATTCAAAGATATCACTTATTTTGAAACGAAAAGATTCGTTTCAAAGCATAAATATTGCAACCTTTTAATGAATAGAGTATATTTGGGGCAATTTACAACCTTAATTTGGAAATTAATTGCATTTAAGGTTTGTACTCCTTCTCTTTTCGTCCTTTCTAAAAAGACATACATGGTGTAGGTTACTAATTGATTGATCAATAATTAATTCAATATATAGGATTAGCACGTAAGTATACACACCTCTAATATAAGATACTATTAAACTAATAAAAATGTGATGAAATGATAAATACTTTTTTATTTTGTAATAAAAAAAATTCAAATTCAAATCTCATATATTAAATCAATCAGTCGCTTCAATTAAACGAAATGTTTTTAAAAAGAAAAATAAATAAAGATAGAATTATCCTTCATTTAGGAAAAAACAAAGGACATCTACTTGTCAATCAACAACTAAAAAGATGGGTCCTCAATAGTTGTTCCTACAATTTAATTTAAATTTAAATAGATCTACTATAATGTAACTATTTTTCATATTTACAAGTACAATAGTTATTTTTATTATTATTGAATTTTGATTAATTTAAATTGATGATAAAGATGCATTTAAACGGAGAAGCACTTTATATTAAGGGAGTTCAAAATTTGAAGAAGTAAATACACGAACTAATCAAATTGAGTTCGACACTATTATATATATACATAAAAAATATTTTTAACCATCTATAAATAGTAATATGTTCCATCAAAAGGCATTGGATCAACCCCTAATAGTATGTTGGCTCCACCCCTGCTCAAAGAATGAAGGAATTATATTCATCTCATCGTAACTTATGTTGGTCCCGACTAAAATAAAATTAGAAAATTTAGAATTGTAAAAAATAAAATTTTAAAACATAGTACAGTAATAATATTAAATGAAAATCATGTCACAGACACGTTTGCCTTATATTTTGTTGTACAATTATTTGTCGGTTAATTTATTGAGTCAGTCAAACGGCTAGAGCTAGTGGCTGAATTTTACTTATTATATTATAAGTATATTATATATACTACAAGAACGGTCATTAATTTATTAAGCCACTAATATAGGTTTTAATTGGGGTAATTAAACTACAATTATTTTTTACTAATTCTGTTTGACTACGTTACTTTTAACGTATAATTCTCTAGCAGTTGTCGACTACAAATATTTTTTTTCTTTTTCAATACACGTTATATACACTAATTTACGTTATATACTATGTTTTACATTGTATTAACTTGTTAAGAATTTTCACGTTTAAAAAATGAAAGTTATGAAAAGGAGAATGTTGATGATAAGATAAAAAACAATGATATTAATGACAAGGTGTGTGTGGCACCTGTAGAGGATAAAATGAGGGAATCATGAATGGTTATGACAGGTAAAGAGGAGATATGTATATGTCTCGATATAGAAGTGTGAGAAGTTAATTTTAGTGGATTTAAGGAGAGGCTGAGGTAGACTATTGAAGGGAGATAATTAGATAAGACATTATTTTATTTTTAACACTAAAATAAACTGTTTATCAAGTACAGACGATTGATATTCAAAGTACTTGATTAAAAGTTTATCTCTCGATGTAGTTAGACTATAGTTTGTTTTTTTTTTGATTTCTTATCTAGTGATTGATATTCATATTGAAGCACGATTAAATTTAAATAGATTTTTTTTTTTAGAATAGTTAATTTTGAATTATTTCTTTTAATATTGCTTATGGTTAATTAAAAATAAAATGGAGCTTATTTTATGTTGTATTTTTTGTCCACAAAATGAGTGTTAGTAGTTAGTTACAGCTCATCCACCCTGGATAAATGCAAATTGTTTAATATTGTTATTGATTGTGTACTAATAATCAACCAAATGTCATAAATACAGTAAATGCCGTAAAAATGCCTTTTATTTGATCCAATTATTATGAGAGTTATAGTGAAATAAATAAGATTCTTCGTTTAACTAGAGATGTTATGTTTGGATTTTATATATCAAAAAGATTATATTGTTTAATAGGTCTTATATAGTACTGTAATTTCAGAATAATAAAAATCTCAGTATAAATATCAGACATCAAATGAAAAAACAAAATAATTGCTTCAATTAACTTAAATTTGAAAAAAAAAGTGCATCTTTCTATGTTACAGTTAACACCTTTATGGCATGCATGACTTTTGCTAGCACTAAATTAATTATATATTGTTGTAAAGGCTCTTGTTTTGAAGTTTTTTTTTTTTCTCCATCCTAAATAGTTTTTTAAAAAATGCAAATTAAATTACAAAAATTATGGTGAAAATAAAAATTAATTTACTTTGATTTGGTATAATTTTTTAATAAGAAATTTTATAATAAACTTATTTATTGCGTCAAATTGTTCAAATCAAACTTTCTGGACGTGGTTACTGTCTATCCACCCCACCTTGCCACCCCCACCCCACAAAAACAAATTAAAAAAATAATAAGGTATCAAAACGAATCAATGTTTATATACATACACAAATATAAACAATTATGTATTTATTTTTAATTAAATAAATATTAATAGAATTTTTCTTAATTTTAAAAGTCTGTTGTCGATTTGTTTTGCCAATTATTACGCATATATTTTTAAAATCTTTCTATCGGTTAATTTATCCATTTCACCTCGAATTTCAATCAATCATGTTTCTAATATTAGCTTTGTAAAATTATCTTCAAGTCTTTGAGTGTATTTTAGATATCTCAATTTCAAATTAATTAGATTATTAAATAATTAAATTTTAAAAGTCATTATCCTAATTTTGAGTGTCTTCTTAAACATAAAATTCATTACGAATTTACGATATTGATTATTTAGACCTATTTATATAATTAAAGTAATATAAGATATTATACAAGTAAAAATGATACTCTAATTGACATACTCAATCAAGTAATGTCTTGATTATATTTTTAAATATTTCTATTAATTCTAATAGTTTATGTAACAATTGACTCAATTAAAAAGGTTTCCAAAACTAAAATTAAATAAAAAAATTATCCAAGATCTAAACATTTGGGATGATGTAGAAACGTAGAATAATTTATATATGTCTACTGATATCTTATAAATATTACTTGAATTATTACAAATCAAATGAAAAAATGAAAACTGATTATCAAAAAAAATATATGAAAAATTATCAAATAAACCCAACACTTATTTTTTAAAAATCGCTTCACACCGTTTGTTTTATTGTGCCGGCGCTAAAATATATAATCCCGATAAAAAATTGATAGTTAGAGCTCCTATATGTTGACGTATATCACCAAGGGAGCAAAAGAGGTGGGAGCTCCTAGAGAGGGTAAAAAGAATAAAAAAAATTATATATATATATTGACGTATGTATATTATGCAACTAAGTGAAAGTATTTAATACCATGAATATTTTTTCTTTCAAATATACTTATAAATTTGATTTAACTGAAGTGATTGCTGTTGAAATTCAATACAGAGGAGTGTTATCAGTGATATTTATGATGTTATGTTGGCGATTGACAATAAACTTACTTTCTACCTTTGTTATATTTTCTTCATCAGCTCCACTCCACGCGAGTAACAAAAGATTTCATAAAAATAATTACAATTCAAAACACTGAAAACGAATAATATATTTTGACGTACAACTTGAAGTATGTCCTTCTGTAATAACATCTCACAAGTTATAATAATTAACTGATGCAACAATTATTATCAGAAAAAAAGAAAGTTATTCTCTAGTTCAAAATTTTCATTCAACTAATAATTTTTTTTATGCAAGTATTTTTTATTCAAAAAATGTTTAAAATAAATGGTAAATAAGCAAAGACATGAAAATGGGTAACCCCTTTGTTTTAATTAAAGATGATACAATCCTACAAACTAATATTACTTTTTGAATATATAAACAAAACAAAAAAAATTATAACAAGCAATCAGTACTTAAAATCATTGATAAAAGGGTAGTTAAAGTTTGGTGTTTTGTTTACCTAAAAAATCCCCCATCATGCAAAATTTCAATAGTATCTTATACTATGGTTAATTTAATAATAAAATGAGTCTTATTTTCTGTTGGATTCTTGGTACACAATATGAGTGTTGTTACAACTCATCAACCAAAGATAAATAAATGTAAAATTGTTTAAACAATTTTTGGTTATGTAATTAATTATTAATTAACCAAATGTCGTAAAAATTAAAACACCTCTATTTGGTTCAATAATCCAATTCCCTTCACTTAAACGTCAACTCCAATTGACTTAAATTTGAAAAAAAAGTACATTTTTTAAAGTTATGGTTTAGTACTTTATGAAAATTGAAATGCATGAATTTAATTTGTTTTTTTTTTGGGAAAGTCAAATTAGAAGTAGACCATTTGCATTTTTATTTGCAATTTTCAACTATGAGAGACAAAATTGGTACTCCACTATCTAATTTAATTTAGAGGGTAGAATTAGAGCTAATATTACTCCTAGAAAGAAAATAATTAAGGTTAAAAACTTAAATTTTTTGGCTTCTATAGGTTGCCAAACCTATATTAAAGTTTCTTAATATTTCTATAGGCTGCTCTCTAGTCACCCAAAAAATAGCCCTATATGATAATACTATGTTTTTTTTTAAAATTTATAATTATTTTACTGCATAAAGGTTTGAATAGAAATGTTGGGACAATATTTTTTTCATTTGGAGAGGGTAGACATCTTAATAAGAAGTAGGAAGAGAATATAAAAAAGAACCTAAAGGATAAACGTCTTCTTTTAGATTATTCTTTTTCACGCTTAACCTATGTTAAAAGAGAAGATTAACAAAGCAAGAAAAGAAAGAGAGAACTAATTAACGAGAGAGAAAATTCCCAAATGACAGAAATATCTAGAACGATTCTCAGTCATTTGTTGGTAAAAATGATCTTTTCATTTTGTTTATCGACAAATTAAAAGTTTGACCATTAAAAACTAACTTAATAAAGTTACAATTATTAAACTATAACAACTCTAATATCTTTTTTGAAAAATTAGATTCAAACCAAATTGGAAGTAGAGCATAAGCTACGAATTCGACGATCAAATTCAATAATCTTTGTTTTAAATTAAGTATTTGTCTTAAAAATTTATCGAATATATATATAAATTATTAATTTACAATTCAAAACTCATAAGCTTTAAACTATTGTATAACTTTACTTCTGACCGCAAAAACTTTGTTTAAATAAATAAAATCATGTAAATTGATTATTTGGAAGTAAAATACATTGTATTGGTGCAACAAAGCAAATTAGTTCGTTATAAAAGTGCATTGAAAGATTAATAATAGAGTAGGGAAAATAGGACGACAAACAAAAATTAAGTGCCATAAATGTTTAGCCCAATTTATATAAAAAATGCAAAGATGTGGGGTTATCCTAATCCACTTTACAATTTAATTTGATTTTTGTTGTTGTTGTTATTAAACGAAATATAAACGAAAAAAACTAATGAGAAAAAGTAGAGGACGAGAGGGAGTTGCTCGGATGGTAAGTATCCCTCATTTTTAACTCGAAGATTGCGAGTTCGAGTCACCAAGGGAGCAAAAAGGAGTGGGAGGTAAAAAAAGAAAGAAAAAGAAAAAGTAGAGAATGAGTTGTAAGGTCTTTGTCTCTATATGAAGAAAAAAAAACTATATATTTTTTCTTCTTTTAATTATTACACTTTGTCTAAAATATAAGGACAATAAGTTCGAATGTTGGGTCCATGCATTAAATTTAAGTATGATTCGTTCAAATATAAAAAATGTTACTTGATTTTTGAAATATAATCTACATAGTTAAAAACAACTCATAAAAGAATTAAATATCAATTTATATACTAAAGATAAAAGAACACTTAAATAATTACAATAACAATAATAATGTAATCTCATAAGTGGAGTTTGTACTGAGAGAATGATATGTAATATGGAGTCTTACCTCTACAATGGGAAGATTGAAAAAATATTTTCAATAAACATTTGACTCGATTATGAAAAACAAATATAATAGTAAATGAGTCATGCTGAAACCAATGAAGAAGAGAACATGTACAATAATGGTTATACGATACTGAAGTAAAGGAAACAACCTAAAGTATTAAAGTCGAATAATAAAATAGCATGAGAATAAAAATAATAACACTGATAATGAAACTGGAACAAGACTATCTTACAATCTATTAACCTTCTATCATAATCTTCGATACTTATGTATCTTCATATTTAAAATTACGTATCATCAATAAGTTACAAATATCATATCATGTCAATTCACATGTCCTCAATATCTTTTCGATCTACCTCCGCCTCACCCTACCTCTGCCCCATAATTTTGCAAAAAGCACTTACATTATGATTTTTAACTACTAGGAAAGTGACCTTAAATAAAAAAATACTCATTGCTTTGTTCTAAAGCAATTCTACTTCTAATAATTTAATTTATTTATTTTTATATTTATTCAGTAATCATTATGGTTAGTCTTCATCAAATATATAAGTTTCACACTTAAGCGGCGCTGAAAAATTCTATATATTTTTAAGTATTTAGCAAAAATTATCCAATACTATATACTAATTCATTAATTAAGGATAATTAAGGGCTTTGAAAATGACACACATTTTAAATATAATTATTGTGAAAAATTGATCAAATAATCAGTCGTAGTTGGTCTAATAAACAACTGTATATTCTATTTGAAAATGTATCTTTTGGGGGTGCGTTAGTTTAATCCATAATTAATTAATTAATTAGTAAAATAATATGAATTTCGTTTACCAAATATTTAATTGTTATATTATATAGGGTCTCTTATCCAATTAATTAACATTTTGTAGACAAAATTTGTATGTTAATTTGTCTGTTACCGTCTGTGTCGTTTATTACGCCGTTTTGGAGTTTGTATTAAACATTTAATTAGATTATGATAACGTGTTTGGTATTCAATTGATACTTCAAAATTCAAATTATCACTTTCACCTTATTGTATTATATTCATGAGTCGAGGATGTATTGAAATCAATCTCTGTATTGCAATAATAGTAAGATTTGTATATATTTTATCCTATTTAAATTTCACTTTATTTTTTAAAACTACACTCAATATACATATGTTATTGTTATATATTGTATTATCAAACTAAAAAAGAATGTACTCCCCCTGTCCAACGGTACTTATCCACTATTGATTTTGCAGTTTGCACACTTTTTTAAAAACTATAAATAAAAGGGTAATTTACTATATCACCCTTTGAATATAATAAATACAATGTCGTGAAAAATGAGTAAATAATGACAGGGTTAAATTAAGAACTACGTGTAAAATTAACCATTAATTTCATAAAGTGGACAAATATTATTGGATATCCCAAAATAGTATAATAGACAACTATCGTTGGACGCAAGGAGTATTATCCAATAGTTTGATTTTGTAATTCTTAAGAAATTCTGGTTCACATCTAAGAGATCTTTATTACACATAAAAAAAATTGAATAAAATAATTTTCTCCTAATTAATAGGTGAGTGATCATAAGAAATCATTTTCACAAAATTACTTAGCTGCCAAATATGAGCATCATATTTCAAAAATCAAAAATATTTTTTCATTTAGTAATTATTTTAGATAATTGAGGTTTTGTTCAAGCTTTTAGAGAAAAAATAAATGCTTTTTAACTGTAACATAAGTTGAAAAAGTAATTATTTTCCATAAATACTTGAAACTTTGATTAAACAAATTTATACTCGAATATTAAAAAGTGTTTTTTAAATTGATTGAACAGACACAAGCTATTACTATCTAAAAATCTTTTTCTCAAAAAACACTTTAATAAAAAAAAAAAAAAAAAAAAATTAATTGATTTTACAAATTTAATCAAACATGCTAGTACTAATCTGCATATCAATTAAGCAAATGTTAATGTGTTTAGCACAATGTTTAATTAGTAATTATCACTCACATCACTTTTTCTTGTATTTATATTTTTTTATTGTCCTTAGTATCAACATGGACAGTATACATATTGGGGTACTATTTGATGTATCACCACTCACACATAATATCACACGCGGACAGGAGTGTAGTCAGAATTTTAAATTTATAAATATATATTATAATTTTTTTATTTATTAAGTTTTAAATAAACACTTTATATATATAAATTAATTTTTATTTTGCATAAATAATAATATTTAAATTAAAATTATTAAATTTTATCGAACTCGTAACAGCTCCACCCTGGTTGCGGGAGTAGGGACTTGCACATGTTAAGTAAGTGTTACGTTACCACTTTACCAATTGCAACTTGCAAATCGGTGGTTGGATAAACACAAGACACTTTTTGGTCCACCTTCCATTGGTTTAATGTAATTATTATTAACCATTTTTATTTATTTAAAAAATTGCAACTATGTATATATATATAATTCTAATAGAAAATAATGAGTTTAATATTTTCACTGGCTACTCTATACGGGTTAATAGCAGATCTAGAGCACAATTTATTGCTTTACGTGGATTTTTATCGTTTTTGTTTAAACTCGATCTATAATTATTTATTACTCTTTTCGTTTCATTTTATATGACACTTTTCGGATTTTGAGATTCAAACAAGTTTATCTTTGATCGTAAGTTTTTGTAGATCTTTTAAACATTTTGAATTATCAATTATTGTGACTTATAGTAATTTTTACGTAATTTACAAATATATAAATTTTATTTCAAAAAAATTGAAGATATCATACGCAAATTCTTGGTCAAACTTAAATTGTTTGACTCTTGAAAAATGAAAAGTGTCACATAAATTGAGACAAATAAAGTAATATCTGAAGTGAACTTAGTTATTGTTTATAACTTTATACTCCCTCTGTCCCTAATTACTTGTCCACTTTTGAATTGACACACCTATTAAGAAAGCAATTATTGACATAGTGAGTTTACTATTTTATCCCTATTAATTATGAAGTGGATGGATTAAAAATTTAAGATTTTCAAGAAATTGTACTTTTTTCAAAGTAATTAATTGAGAATATAATAGGTAAAATTATTTTATTCTTTATTGATTTGTCAAAATGGACAAGTAATTAGGAACAACTATAAAAATAAAAGTGGACAAGTAATTAGGGACAGAGGGAGTATTAACTTAAGATTGTTGTGAAATTCATAAACTGAAAGCTTTAAGTTCGTCTTTATCCTGTTAGGTGGACTATGGTACGAAAGTCTTTTTTTTTTTTTTTAATTTATTCAATATATTGGTAAATATTTTCTATATTAGTAAAGACTAATTTAATAAATCTTAAAAGAAGATTAATACTTTATTAGTGAAAAAACTGTGACGCTAGTGACTAAAGAGGTCGACAATGGCAAGTTAAAGAGAACGACTGTTAGATTTTTAAGCTGACAAGTGACAAGCTTCTTAAAATAGATAAAATATTTTATAAGGCATCATGTAATACATGTTTTTGCGCCTTAATAACGATATCTCTCAAAAGATTAAATTCTAATGTCCGTTATGTCAAAAGTGCATATGAATTAGATTATACTTGTCATTTATATAAGTATCATTATATAAGAAAAAATTGACCTCCCAAAATAGAGATAAAATTTGTATATATTCTACGTTTTCCATATCTCTCGTGAATTATACCAACATGTTGTTGTTATTATTGTACAAGTAAACTAAATATCATAGGAAGTTTTCAACAATTCTTAGCTCATATATTGAATATCAAATATCTAATCTTTATCTTTTTTCAGATTCTCCAAATCAAAAAAATGGATGATGTGGTGGCCCTTCTCAAAAAAAGAAATTATAAACATGGAGGGTCCAAATATTATAAATTATTTATATTATTATATACATAAGTGGGTCATCAGTTTGTTGAATATACATGAAGCTGATGGCAAATGCATATGCAGTTAGTACCAAAAATTTCTTGCCACTTTTTATTTTGGGTCCCTTTTTCATGTACAAATGTGTTTGTGTTATTATTGTCATATAAATATTTGAAATATCTATCAATTCATCATCACATCTTTTATTATATGTCAGTTATATGTATTAATAAAACTTTCTATTATTATATACTAATGGAAAGGTAAAAGTTTATTCGTACTTAGTGTTTGTATCAAGTCAATAGGTATATAACTTAATAAATACAATTTTATTGTATACGTCAATGGTGCAGGGTTTACATAGGGGAAGAATCAGGTAGAGTGAAAAGGGTTTATCCAGACAACCATTAAAGAAAAATCTCAATATTTATACATGAATAAATTTGGCTTTATGTATATATATATTAGATGTTGAATTCCTTTTGACTTATTCATGTTTTATTTTTATATAATTTAAAACCCCTTAATGAAAATCTTTGCGCCGCAACTAAGTTCACATCGTCAATGAGAGTTTCTTCATTTTTTTTAATATAAAAAATATTTTTATTATTTAGGGGCACATCGACATACAAAAAAATAGTACTAGAAGGGATAGGACTTTTAGCATAATTACCGCTAAAATAATCAGAATTGCTAGTCAAATATATATAAGAAGTAGATTATTATTTTGACAAACGACTATACACCTAAAAGAAAAAGGTACATGGAGCACTTTGGATTACAAATAGGGGCCTAACTTAAAAGAACAATGAGCTCACTTCGAATGGACTTAAAGCCCACAAGGACGATAATAATGGGCTGGGCTAGAAAATTGCTCCATTATTCATCAATAAGCCCAAAGGTGAATAATCGCGTTATGGTTTAATCGAATTTAAGATAAAATATTTACTAAATCAAATTAAACGAACTGTGATAGAATTTCAAAATCAAACTCACAATGTTCAAATTCTGAATATGTTTGTTTATTCACTTACCTTAGAGGCAATCAATAGAATACACCCCTTGACAAAATTTATCTTTCGAAAACTTGTTAAATACATACATATTCATACTATGTTGCATTTAATCATGCAATAAGAAATTAATACAATACTATATTATTCTTAAATATACATACATATTCATACTATGTTGCATTTAATCATGCAATAAGAAATTAATACAATACTATATTATTCTGCACTCGCTAACTTAAACTCTTCGATCAAACCAAATTCACTTAGATTTTCGTGTTCTTCACCTTACCAACAAGCATAAACGCCTTAAAGATAACATGTCTAACCAATTTAGGCCCTCCCCATTCTACCTCAAATTCTTCAACCAATTTTTGTGGTAACAAATCAACTCCTTTTTCATTAGCAGTGTTAATTGCTGATAAAGATTTGAGCATTCCCAAAAACCCATCAAATGAAATATCTTTTTGTATTTCAACACCAATTGGTTCATTTTCTAAACCTAATCCCACACTTTCAAAAGGAAACGGCAGCGTTTTGTACCCATCAAACACAAATTTTATATTTGGATGCCAATAAGGAAGTGTTGAATCAAGAAAACTCTTAAATTTTGAATCAAATTCAGGGCTTACATTCATCAATTTATAAGCCCAAACTGCTATTATGCCTCCTAGTCTCCTTAGCACACGATTCACAATCGAGTAGAACGTAAAATTTCTTAGCCACGAAAATTAAATTGACAAAGATAATTTCTTATTTTTGTATTTTTGCTACAGTTACTAACAATCGAGACAACAATTGTATAAACATCTATAACTTTATGAGTTTTTGCCACATAATAAAAGTTATTGTAGCAATAATAATTTTTTAGGCCACAATAAACTATTTGAACCAAAAATATTGTAGCTAATTAATACTTCTATTATTTTGCTTCAAGTTATAGAAAATTGTGTCAATAGTCTTTTTTTTTCTTTTTAATTGTGTCAATAGTCAAATGATACAACCATGTCCTTTTTGCTAAAAGTTGAAACTTATTTTAACATAAGTAACCTTTCGGCCACAATAAATTATTTGAACGAAAATATTATGGCTAAATAAATATTTATTCAAGCTACAAAAAATAAATAAACGTATTGATACTTGTTGTAGCATGAATACTAATGGCATATAATTAAAAATATTGGTCGCATAACTCGATTTAATATTATATGTCTAGTAATTTTGAATTTCAAATATAATTTCAATAAATAAGTCGAACCTTGGGAGATCGAACCAGTGAATTGCAGCAGCAACAGTGATCAAATCTACAGAATTTTCACCACCAACAATTGACACAAGTTCTTCATCAGACATGGAAAGTGGTGTGTGAATATACTGAATTCTTGGGTGTTTTTGTGCATGACTTAATTGATCTTTGCTTACATCTGTTGCTATTACTTTTTTGTAATGCTCAACTCTGTCATTAAAATCATAACATTCCCTAAAAGAATACAATGAAAAAACTTCTCAAACATTCTGAATAGGAGATATATATTGAGCTGGATTCAAAATTTCAAGTTTATTGCTTTTATATTTTAGAAAAGTCAGTTTACTGACAGGTGAATATAGAGTAGTGGTGTCGAATTCATTTGACACTATACTAATTTTAAGTAAAATTCGATAGAATTACATTCAATGCTAAGAAGTTAAAGTGTTAAAGATTGAAACCATACCTTCATGAATCGATTTCCGCTTATTGAAATTTGAACAAATTATTTTAAAATATTAAGTGAATTGCATAATAATAAATACGTACAAGATTTAAGCCCACATTATTGAATAACTTAATCTCTTGCTCAATTCCTATATTCACAAACATTATGTTTTTAATATAAAAAAAAATTTCAAATTGTAATACTCTAAACATCAATTAATAAAGGTAGTATGATAAAAAAACCTATGTGACTCGTTATTTTTTAGTGACTGTCTCAAATTCAAATGTGATAAGTAAAAATGAACGAATGGAGTGTAAAGAGATTACGCCGATGGCAGCTTGGCCGTTGCCGGTACCAACATCCCAAGCTAGAGAATGGCGGGTGGTGTGTTGAGCCAGCGTCGAAAACCATTTGCCGGGATAAGTTGGCCGCGCATCGGAATAGAACCGGGCCTGCTTGTTGAACAATTCCGCCATCAATTATTTTTTCAGAGAAATTTAGTTACAGTTAGCAATTAGATTTGGACTCGGATTAGAGCTATTTATAGTGGTTTTCAAAGTTTGATGATTCTGATACGGAGCTAGAATTTTCACTAAAGATATTCAAAATCTAAAAATGTGGATACACAAGCTAACCAAAAAGTATTCAATATATCTATTAAATATATTCAAAAAAAATATTTTAATTGTATATCTATTAAATATATTCAAAAAATTATTCAATATATTGGTAAATATTCTCTACATTAATAAATCTTAATAAGAAGATTAAATACTTTATGAGTGAAAAAATTACTGACGCTAGTGACTAAGGAGGTCGATAAAGGCAAGTCAAAGAGAACAACTGTTAGGTTTTTAAACTGACAAGCTTCTTAAAACAGATAAAATATTTTATAAGGCATCATGGTATAAATGTTTTTGCGCCTTAATGACGACATCTCTCAAAAGATTAAATTCTAAGATTCATTATGTCAAAAATGCACATAAATTAGATTGTGATAACTAATACTTGTCATTTATATAAGTATCATCGTATAAGTAAATATTAACCTCCCAAAATAAAGATAAAATATGTGTATATTCTACGTTTTTCATACCTCACTCGTGAATTATACCAACATGCTGTTGTTATTGCAAAAGTAAATTAAATATCATAGGAAGTTTTCAACTCTTCTTAGCTCATATATTGAATATCAAATATCTAATCTTTATCTTTTTTTTCACATTCTCCAAATCAAAGAAATGGATGATGTGGTGGCCCTTATTTTAAAAAAGAAATTATAAACATGGAGGGTCCAAATATTATAAATTATTTATATTATTATATACATAAGTGGGTCATCAGTTTGTTGAATATACATGAAGCTGGAGGCAAATGCATATGCAGTTGGTACCAAAAATTTCTTGCCACTTTTTATTTTGGGTCCCTTTTTCATGTACAAATGTGTGTGTTATTATTGTCATATAAATATTTGAAATATCTATCAATTCATCATCACATCTTTTATTATGTGTCAGTTAAATGTATTAATAAAACTTTCTATTATTATATACTAATGGAAAGGTAAAAGTTTATTCGTACTTAGTGTTTGTATCAAGTTAATATGTATATAACTTAATAAATACAATTTTATTGTATGTGTCAATGGTGTGGTGGGGTGGAGGGCAGAATCAGATATATATATATATATATTAGATGTTGAATTTTCTTTGACTTCTTCGTATTTTATTTTTATTTATTTTCAAAACCTCTTAATAAAAATCTTTACATCACAACTGAGTTCACATCGTCGATGAGATTTTCTTCATTTTTATTATTTTGACAAACGACTATAAACATAAACACCCGAAGGAAAAAGGTACATGGGGCACTTTGGATTACAAATGGGGGCCTATCTTAAAAGAGCCCACTTTGAATGGACTTAAAGCCCGAGGACGATAATAATTGGCTGGGCTAGGCTCCATTATTCATCAACAAGGCCGAAGGAGAATAATCGCGTTATGGTTTATTCGAATTTAAGATTATGCATATGTGTTAAGATATTACTAAATCAAATCAAATGAATTGTGATAGAATTTCGAAAACAAACTCACAATGTTCAAATTCTGAATACGTTTATTCAATTACCTTATAGGCAATCAATGAGGTACACCCCTTGACATAGATCTATCTTTCGAAAACTTGTTAAGTTATGTACGTATTTATACCATGTTGCTTATAATAATGCCAATAAGAAAATAATATAATACAATATTATTCTGCACCAACTTAAGATCTCCGATCTAATCAAATTCACTTAGATTTTCATATTCTTAACCTTACCAACGCTAAACGCCTTGAAGACAACACGTCTAACCAATTTAGGCCGTCCCCATTCTACCTCAAATATCTTTTTGTATTTCAACTTCAATTGATTCATTTTCTAAACCTAATCCCACACTTTCAAAAGGAAACGACAGCGTTTTGTACCCATCAAACACAAAAATTATATTTAAATGCCAATAAGGAAGTGTTGAATCAAGAAACCTCTTAAACAACTATTATGACTACTTGTTTCCTTAACACACGATTCACTATCGAGTAGAACTTGATTTCGTAACAAAAATAAATGTATTTAAACAACTTGCCTATCTCTTTCTCTCTTGCTCACCTCTTTCTATTTTAGTGTAGCTAGTAACAAAAATAAATGTATTTAAGTGTATCTGACTCGATATATAAATGTGTGTATTGGTGCAATTTTGATATCTAAAATCTAAAGATTTCTCATTCCATACCAGTGATGATACATAAAATCTTACATCCATGATCCAAAGTTGCGAAATTTCATCATCGTAGTCATCATCATATTCTACCTACTCTTTTTCGCGTAAAAATAGACTATATACACATATTAACCATGCATGGTACAACAAAAACTAGACTTTTTGCATGATCGAATAATTCTACGAAAATCCATAATATGTTTTAGACTTGTTGCATGTTCGAAAATTCTACGAAAATCCATAATATGGTTGTTGGTTATAATAAGTTGGCTAAAATGCTTCTCGTAGTTTATTATACTTTTCGAGATCGAATTTATGTGTTTTCATGAGCTTCTTTTGTTTCACTTTGAATCGTCTTTGGAAATACCCTTCAAAAGTTGGCTCTGTTGATGTTCTCAAGAAGAATCCATATGCAAGAACAACGTGAAGTGAAGTCACAAAGAAGCAAATGGGCTCCATCACATCCCATGTCAATTCCCAAAATGTTAACCTCATAAAGCCCAATGTTTGGAGAACTAAAAAGCCCAGCCCAAAGTAAAGTTCACTTCTTACAAGTGATTGGGCTTTTTGATCAATCAAGGCCTTTTGTTTTTCCATTTGTTCGAGTTCTCTTCTTCTTGGGTCGTTTGGTGATGCTATGGATTCTGATATTATTTTGTTCATTGATTTTGCCACCTGAAATTGCATCAAGAAGATTAGCAATGAATATATATATATATATATATATATATAAATATTGTAATACTCAAATTGTTTGACGTATCACATAAATTGAAACGAAGAAAATAATATTTATACCTGATATGGACGGAGAAAAACGACGTCACCCAAAACGATGACGCTACCGGATTCGTCCAACATTTTTGCGAAATCCAAGCTCTGTTCTCTGTTACAACAAAATTCATCACAAATCTCAACGAATTCGGAGTACGAAATTGAGTTCATCGGTATCTCCCTGAGTCTCGATTTCACTTTCTCCAACTGCGAAATTTTCAATATCTTCTTAGCATCATTCACAGTTATCTTCCCCATCGTCTCCGCCGGCAGCAACGCCGTTGACGTAGACGGAGCCGGTGGAGCTAGGCGTTCGAATCTAATCCTTTCTCCAGTAACATTCATAGACCTCAATTTCTCTCTCAATTTTTCTCCAACCGGAATAGACAAAAACTCCGGCAGCCTAGCCACATGATTGATTTCTCTCCTCTGGAGAAACCGTCGGGAGAAATCACCGTTGACGGAATCCGGCGGTGTCGCCGGAATGTGAGAACTTTCTAGAACCGTAAGAGGTGGAAGCGGGTCTATTTTTAGGGTACTAGATAAGCGTTTCGCTAAAATCCGGCGAATCGCCATTGATGATTTTGTGCAGTGAAGAGTGGGAGAAAAAACGGAAAACTTGTGATGGCTGAGTTGGAAGCGAAGGAAGGGGGTTTATATAGGGTCCGTAATTAGAGGAATACGCAGAATATTACGAGAATATTTATATGGAAATTATTTTATTTTTCCTTGTTAGTATTAATTTACTTTCCTTCTACCATTAGGGTAGTATGGTAAAGTGCATTAGAAAAAATAACGTTTGTATTATAGTACTTTGTTCCTTATACTTTTTCACCTAATGTGTATTATGAATATATGGAAATAATGTATTAATAATGTAATTGATTTGAACGCATGCATTAATATGTTAAAAGACTTAACTATGAGAAAATGATCAAAATAGTCCTTAATGTATGACTTTGATTCCATTTGGTCCTTAATGTATGAACTTGATGGAAATGGTCCTTTATGTATCATAAATTGTGATCAATTTAGTCCTTAACCCTAAAATTAATATATTTCTTTTTTTTTTGCCATCAAAATATACGGAATATGTAAAAGATGTGCTCGTTCAAGACTTTCCTTCCCCTGTTTCCAAAAACTCCAAAAGGGCACATCAATTTTTTTTAACTAAAAAGGCAAAATCGCTCTTGACGGAGCTTTTCTTCTGACAAAATTGACGCCGTTACTCCTTTAAAAAACATAAAAATCGCTGTTGGTCCAAAAAAAAATTTCTTTAAAATCGCTGCTGTGATTTTTTTTTTAACAACGTTGCCCTAGCAGCGTTTAAAAAATAGAAATAGCTGCTATAGCAGCCATTTTCTTAAAAAAGTTTAAATTATTTTTATTAAAAATTCCCGAGGCGAGGACTTCTTAAAAAAATAATGGGAAATCGCTCCACGTGTAGCGATTTTAGTTAAATTTTTTTAAAATAATCGCTGCCATTAAATTTTTTTTAACTAAAATTGCTACACGTGGAACGATTTTCCATTATTTTTTTAAGCAGTCCTCGCTTCGAGAATGTTTAATAAAAAAAAATTAAAACTTTTTTAAGAAAATGGCTGCTATAGCAGCTATTTCTATTTTTTAAATATTGTTGGGGCAGCGTTGTTAAAAAAAATAATCACAACAACGATTTTAAAGAAAAATGAATTTTTTTTGGATCAACAACGATTTTTATGTTTTTTAAAGGAGTAACGACGTCAATTTTGTCAGAAGAAAATCGCTCCTCAGGAGCGATTTGCCCTTTTGGTTAAAAAAAATTGATGTGCCCTTTTGGAATTTTTGGAAACAGGGGAAGGAAAGTCTTGAACGAGTGTATCTTTTACATATTCCGTATATTTTGATGGAAAAAAAAAAGAAATATATTATTTTTAGGGTTAAGGACCAAATTGATCACAATTTATGATACATAAAGGATCATTTCCATCAAGTCCATATATTAAGGACCAAATGGAATCATAGCCCATACATTAAGGACCATTTTGATCATTTTCTCCTTAACTATCCTTAAAACTACTTCAACATTTTTTCCATTATATATATGGGAGGGTATTTTTGTAAATAAATATATTTGAATTTTTTTTATAAAATATATGATATTTTTAATATATCAGATCGAATAATGCATAAAAAATAATCTCTCCATAATTAATACGAATATAATTAGGACAAACATTACTAATACAAACATACCAAACGACCCTTTGTACTATGTTGTTAAAACTTATTATTACTAATTTTTACTAACTTAGAAAATAATTTCTATTACGTTAAAATTTGTAATTATTTAATAATTGACATAATCATGTAAATATTGTTTACATAGTACTTTGGATTTATGAAGAGTGATTTCTTTATTTCCTTACGAATCAAATCTACATATATAAAGAGATATAATTGTTCAAATGTTAATTAAATTTTAAAATATTGCAGTAAGAAATATTGTTTCCTCAAATAATTGTATAATTTATTTATTTATTTTGGGAAAAAAAAGTAGTATTATATCTCAACTTTTTGTTTAAATAATTCCTAATTGTCTAAAATTGCGCATAGATTACCAGACTTTTTATTTATGACATCAACATCCACTATGTATATCACTTTTTTATCAAGCCAAAAAAGTGTCTAATTCCTAAATTTTGAAAAAAATAATGTACTAAGTAATATTACAAATTTTATTGATTGCTTCCATGACTTAATTTATTATAATAATGAAAAGTATTTTAATGGCAAGTGTATATATGTACATATGTAGAATATAACGTAGGATATATGTATACTATTTATAATAGTTAAGACTTAAGAATATATTTATTCTTTTTTCGTAATTAGTATAATTGTTTGGCTTCTTCATAATAGAATCCCACATGTTTTTCGACACTTGATTTTTTTGCAGCCAAATAAATATAAATGGGAATAAGCATCATATCTAATTTAAGATCAAATCATTCTATAGTGACAGAATTTACTTTAATTTACTGATGTATTTATGGAAATTAAATATGAAACGGATCTAAGTCTAATAGTAATATTGAACGTGAAATTATTAAATTTATATAAATTTTAATATTACTGTACTCCAGAAATTCTTTAGGGAACCTTTAAGATTTGAAATTCCAATATGCAATTTTATTTCAATAAAGATTTGGAGTTATCTGAATATTGATGCAACCAATATTTAACAAGAATATGATGCCTTTTTCCAACCACAATAATCATTATATTTACGTGCCCACTTTAGGTCCAAAAAATAAAATGAATTCAAGTTATATAAAATTTGTAAAGATAATTTAATCTGTTTAGTCTGACAAATTAAGTATTTTCCTTGATACGAAGTTTAATCTGAAAAACTTTGTGGATTTTTTACCAGATAAGTGGGATCCAACATGAATAAGATATTAATAATATATGTCATGTCACATAAATTGAAATTGAGGAAATAGCATATATCAAGAAATTTACGCTATAATTATCTAAAAAGTTATCTTATTATGTAAATATCTTTGTTAGTGCTACTTATCAAGTTAAATAATGTTTATTTTTTATTTGTAAAGACAGTCTATTGAATATTTTAAAGACAGTATCACAAGTTCAAATAAAAGTTCAACAGCCTCACTCTTAATTAACAACTAATTAATCCAATTGCATTGTCCTTCTTTACCAATTAAAAGATGTTTTGGAAAGGGGTAAAAAGAAATTATACACTCTAGTATTCATACTATTTATCACATAATTGTATATGATTTATAATTAAACGATATTCATTCCTGTGAGAGTTGAAAAGTGATTTTCTTGAATCGAAGGTCTATCAAAAACTATGAATCTTTATATCCCATGAAAATAGGTTAAAGCCACTTATGTTACGCCTAATCCTCTCCAGATTTCATTCATGGGACTTTACCGGATATATAGTTGTTATTGCATTCCAACCAAAAGGGCAAAAAAATGATGTCTATGGTATCAATGGACAGCAATGGATTAGGGGAATGTGAATTAGGCTGTGATTCCAATATGCATCACCTTTTGTGTAGAGAATTAATTGAGTAGTAATTTTAAATTGATGTAATGTGATTTGATTCACACATTTTTTGTATATAGAATATATATGGATAAAAACTTGTGGTTTTGCAAACAATTAAAGAATCCCCACCAATTTGGAGAATCATCCAAACGTTGTAGGATTCCATACTTGGAAAGAGTTGATATTCTCACACATCAAGTGGCATGTCTACTATACTCCCACTTTACCATCATTTATGAACTGGTTTCCGTATTGAGATTCTATTAAATTTTGATTTACGTTTTGTGAAATCTCAAGCGTTTCATCAGAAAAGGAATTTTGTACACTCAGGGTTCGAACCTGAGGTTTAAATTCAAATTTTTTAATTAAAAATGAAAAAATGTTTATCATTCCACTACAATCCTTATCGATTCTTGTATTTATGTTTGCCCAATTACGCCATTTCCGTATACACAATGTTTAATTAGCTATAGTCCATTAAATAAGTGAATGGCCTAAGTTTCTTTTCGTTCAAATTTGTCTTGAGTAATTTCATGTGATCACATGCACCTCTAATTAATTTGCAAATTAGTACCCACTTCCCCTTTTGACTAGATTTATGTGACACTTACTTGTATAAAAAAGAATGTCATATTTTTATAATTAAAAATAATTTAACTTTAAAATTTATATTTATCCTTAATAAAAGGATTTATAATCACATAAATAGTCAATGAGGATTTTAGATCATAAATCTCAAAATAGTTTTTTTCCCTCTTAATCTGTGTGTCAAGTCAAACAGTGTTACATAAATTGAGGCAGAAAAAATACGTACACAAATATTATTCTTTTCATGTGGATGATCGATCACACATGTACCAAAGAAACTTCATTTGTTTGGTTTATTAAATTGGAATATTAAGAAGAAAATTTCACTCCAGCAAGCAATCTTATCCACTAGAAATTAAACATGCTGGATATTAAATGTATATAAATTACATATATTGGTTTAATTTGTACCCAACAACACCTAATTAAAACCTAGAAAATCATATATATATATAGCGTGAAAGAAACAACTTTGTTGATTAATATTAGTGGTAGTGGGAATCCCCCATGCATAGAGGATTAGAGATTTTTTATTTTATTTCTTAATCGATGTCTGATTTTCATATATATGAGAGTCCGATTAATTTAAATTTAAGTCAGGTAGAGTCCCTTTCGGAGGATAGCGCCTCCTACCAAAGATTTTTTATATCTAAAGTTCAAATTTGAGACATTTAATTAAGGAAGGAATAACCCTATTCACTACGCTATTTCTTTTGATGGTTAGGATTAAAGAATCTACCCATCTCCCATATACAACTATTAATTAAATTAATTGATGCTTCGTGTCAAAGATTCAGATTCCTCCTCACCCTATATTGGCCTTCTTCTCTTTAATTCTCATATAATAATATTGCTGGATTAATAAAGGTGAATTCAGAATTTGAAATTTATAAATAGACATAGAGAGATCGAATAAAAACAATTAAGTTTTAAATTCATAAGTTGTGATAAGCGAAATGAAAATTTTAGGTACAAGTATATTTTGAAAAATTGACGCCACATATAATTGTAGTAATTTATTAATTTGTTAATTAACTTCTTCAAACTAACAATAAGGATTCAAGTGAACACCTTTCAACACACATAACTTCGATATTGGCTAGCAACAAGACACAAACAAATGGAAAGGAATTATCTATAACATTAAGATATATTACTTCATTGTCATTTTCATTTCGATAATACTGATGACTTATAACTTTTAAGCATTCATATTTAATTTAAAAATTGAAAATTTGTAACTTTCATGACAAAGGGCAAGTCAAAGAGAAAAATTGAGAGACTTCTAAATTGATAAGCTTCTGAAAAAGAGGTGAGTATGACACCTTATTAATGAAAATTTAACATCGAAATAAAAAAGAATAATAAAGAAAGTTTACAAAGCATAAAACAAGTTCACATGATACGACTTAGCTCAAGAGATAGAATCCAAAAATCAATATGAATAATACATGTTATGAACTTAAATTATGACCGAAGGAGTACTATTTACCGACCAAGATATATATTTGACTTTTTTTATCATCAAAAATATCATTGGTATAATAATGGAATTCAGAATCGATTTTAGGAAGTCTGCGTAAGCCCACTAATTATCATTAACTTTATTTCGTGTCTTATTTGTGGGAGAATTCAACAGCGACAGGACTTTGGGGACCAAATGTTGATGACGCCATATTTTTGGGTGCCAAAATTAAATATTCTTTTTTAGTCCGTCATTTTCCACTTACCTATTTGACATTGAAATTTTACATGCTAATTATGACGTGCTTTAATTAAAAATAATCATATTTTACACCCATATTTTATATATATTAATTCTACACAATGAAAATTATCTTATTAGATGTACACCCATATTTTATATATATTAATTCTACTTATATTTTAAAATAATTACGTATTTTATCACTAATTAAACGTTTTCTATCATATATTGATAAGATACACCTAGATACCTGTATTTATGAAACCAGATACACTACAATAGGGAGAGTGGTGAGCGAGATATATAGTCATATACATGCGAATCACACCAGATACATGTATCTTGTGTGATTTGCATGTACCTAGTCGAGCGAGATGGGAGGGAAGCGAGCAAGATTTCTCTATGTATTCCCTTATACATGCGAATTCACTTGGATACAATGTACTAGAACAATTTACACATAATTTTGACCTCATATATCACAAGATACATGTATATGGACGCACCGAAATCTGATAAGATTTGTAATATTGCAAACTAGAATGAATTTAATTAAATAATTCCTAAACTAGTGGAATATTTATAGTTTCCCGAACAATAAAGTATTTCAAATAGCATAACTCCTTAATCAGTAAGCTTTAATAATCTAGTTGTATATTACTAATTATCTCTTTAACTAATTAATTAACTTTGTGTCTCTTTAATAATTGATAGAGAAATAAGGAGAAAGCATCTAATTACATCAACTAAAGTCATGAGACAATAATCCAACACGCCCACAATTAACTAATGTCTAGTTCATTGGAAATTAAAGTAAATTACAGTACTTAATAAGAGCACTCAACATTAGATTAAACAAAGAATAAGAACGGGTAATTAGAAAGAGTTCGATTTGAATTTAAGATATTTATTAAAAAATTCTCAACTCAATCATAGATAATAAAATCGTCTTATACAATAATTGGGCATTATTAGTCTTTCCAGCATTAATGCCTTTGTTGGTTCGCTAGGCCTAAACATATGCTCGATTTGATATATAGCGAAACCTTCGAGCTCCTACTACATAATCATAAGTATCTAGATTTTTTAAATAATATTTATGATGAGATTTATTTTCACCTTTTGCGTGTCATAAAAAATTTAAGATACTGTTCTAATTTCCAATCTACGATTATTTTTCCCCCCACAATAGCGTCAAGTTTTTAATAAAGTCTAGGCTCAAATTCAATAAAATATATAATATGAATAGGTTCACAATAATGATAATTATAATAATGTAATGATTGATATAAGGAAAAATTACACAAATCCCACCTTTTAGTTTACTTATAACCATTATCCCCTATAAGTTTTATAAATTTCCAAAATCCCTCATTTTCGCGCATCAGATTAGTGTATCTCGCGCATCAGATTAATGTATCAACGCTTATATTATTGTATCTCGCGCATCAGATTAGTGTATCATGTATAAAATATAATGTATCTTACTTAACAATTAATGTATCTCGCGCATCAGATTAATGTATCAACGCTTATATTATTGTATCTGTTTTGAGAGATTTCTGTAATTATAAACTTTTAAGGAATAAATTGTAATTTTACCTTAAAAGTATGTGATTTATGTAATTTGCCCTTGATATAATGGATGGCAAATCCTATATTGTGTCAAAAACGCAATAAAGAAAGTATCAAAAGGAGACATCCTTTTTTTCTTTCTTTTTATTTGGCTAAAAAGTCATAGTATGCGCTAGTTATACATACGTGGCTTAAATTATGATGCCACAATATTTAATGGAAAAACTACCCAATTATAAAAACATATAATGACTATATTTATTAATTTTTCATATAGGTAGAAGCAATTATATATTGTCGCACTAATAAATAATTTCATATCAGATTTTAAATCAGTATATTTAAATACATATATTTTTGTTGTTAAATACACTAAAATAGTAAGAGAGAGGCGAGCAAGAGAAGAAGAGAAGCAAGATGGGATAAAGGAGAGCGAGATAGTCTATATAGCCCAAATACATGTGTGTCTCACTAGATACATGTATTTGAAATACCAGACACATTCTAGATGCATTCTGAAATAGACCCTTTGGGGTGACCCTCTGGTTTGGGCTTGGGATCACTTCCATGTTAGAGGTCTCAAGTTTGAAATTTCTTGCCAGCGAAAACAAGGGGTTTGCTTTCTGGATCGAGCTCGTCACATCGGGCTTGTCTAGTGCGGGTTACCTCTGCGGGGGGTTTAACCTATGCATCCAAAGGGCTGCGGGTTTCCCTTGTCATAAAAAAAGAAGAAATATATTCTAAAATACATATACATAGGAAAGAGGCGAGTGAGAAAGCCAGATACATGCGAATTCACTTAGATACAATGTATCTGGAATAAATTACATCCAATTTTAACTTCGTGTATCTGAGATACATATATCTGAATGTTACGTGCCATATTAACATGTATCCAAAGTCTATAAAGTTTGATAAAATTCATAATATTAAAAACTCACGTGGAGAGAACTAGGGAAGTAATTTACTTCTATTTTTAGTATATTTTTTCCATAAGAACATTGAATGCCAGCTTCATAGTGTGGCTCTTTCTACAACATAGTGTGAAATAAAGTCATCATTTTGAAATGCAGTTATATTTTTTCCATTAGAACATTGAATGACAGTTTCATACAGTAGCTCTTTCTACAACATAGTGTGAAGTAAAGTCATCATTTTGAAAGTGCATTTGGATCACCTTCTTTTATGGAAAGCTAACTCATGAGTAGGTGTGACAGAATGGATAATTAATATGGATATTCGTTTATATTTATCCATTTTAAATGTGTTGGGTATCCAGCTCATTTAAAAATGAGTAAAAATAAATAATATCCATATTACTCATTTAAAAGTGGGTAGTTAAATGGATAAAATGGGTAAAAGATGTGCATTCACACAAATAAAAAAAAGTGATAAAGGGTGGAATAGTAAGAAAGTCTTTTTTTTTTTTTAAAAAAAAACTATAAAAAAAAAATGAAACTTTTTTTTACATTTTTTTTTTGGGATAGGGTGTGTG
>JAJOOO010000742.1:0-37475 GCA_029582685.1 Solanum piurae | reverse complement strand
ACAACAACAACAATACCAACAAAAACAACAACTACTACTACTACTACTACTATTATTATTATTATTATTATTATTATTATTATTATTATTATTATTATTATTATTATTATTATTATTATTATTATTATTATTATTATTATTATTATTAGTGTGGTCTGTGCATATTTGTACATTGCTAGATCCACACTTATGTGATTATACCTAATTAGTTATAGGGTTAGTTTGTTACAAATATTAGATAGATAGTTAGGGGTAAACATTATCCGCACCGGGTGTATTATCACGATCCGAGCCTACACCCTGGACGTGGTCGGCACTCGAGAACTATTGTTGATCCCGAAGCGAACCCTCATCCTGGCTGACTATAAGCGGAAGACTAACTCAAGCATACAAAGCTTAAAAACTGAATAAAATTCATTGAACTCAATGACAAATCTTTAACTCAAATGAATAACTCTGAATAAAAATAATATATTCAACTCGCCATAAAATAAGCAACTTACGTCTTTAAAATATTTTAAAAAATAAATGATCTGACTTCTGAAACTCTATTGTCTATCTATGAAGCCTCTAACTGGAAAAAAATGGCAGTCGAGACAAGACCAACGACATCCTAACAACTGATATAACTGAAAGTACAAGTGGAACCCTCCGGAAGCAAGGAGGCTCACCATAGCAAACTCGAACTGCATGTGGTATCAACGAAACACCTATTGATGATCCTGAATACCTATAAGAAACGATGCAGGTCAAATGGCTCAGTACATGGAATGTACGAGCATGTAAGGGGAATTCTAAAGCATAACATAAGCTTGAGCTTGATAAAAAAGAAACATACTTACCTCTTCACAACTCACTCAACTCAACTAAAAAATAAGATATTCAACTCAAATATAAGATATTCAACTGAGTGAAAAAAGGCTCAACTCAACAATAAGATAGTCAACTTAGTGAAATAAGGCTCAACTCAATTATAAGATACTCGACTCTGGGTATTCAATTCTGGATACTCAACACTGGATACTTAACTCTGGATACTCAACTCTGGATACTCAACTCAATATAAAGCAACAATACATATGCAATATATGGAAAGCTTTTAAAACAGTAGAAAGCAACTCAATGTATTGAAAAATTCAATAGTAACTCAGTTTGTATGCAAGGATACAACATAAACTTTGTTGTGTATAAAAATACAAAATAAACTATGTGTATATAAGAATACAAAATATCTCTGTGTATTAAAGAATACAAAATATATCTGTGTATCAAAGAATACAAAATATCTCTGTGTATTAAAGAATACAAAATATCTTTGAGTATTAAAGAATACAAAATATCTATGTGGGAGTTTATCTAACCGACAACCATCACTATGATCTATGTGATGATACATCGTTTTGCCTCACGCTGCTAGGGCCGTCATATACCTTGCCGGGGGTATAAAGCCTAACTACTAAGTGGATCCACTAATCTATGCTAAAAACACTAAGGAATCATCTAACAAGTATGACCCTTTTCTACCCATGCTGACTACATGGTTTACGGAGACTATGAATTATCTGAACTCAAGCGCGTCCCCAAATCGGTGGTCAATACTTCTCCCAAAATGTAACTAGCTCATATGTTTAAAAACATAAATATTTCTATGGTTTGAGATAATTACTCAAAAACTAGCTCAAAGGCTCTCTTGGAAATCGGTGTTTCCTCTCTTGCTTAAATGTGAAAACATTTACTCTTTGTGAATACTTAGTTCCCATATACTCTTTTGAAGAAAAATAACTTCATTTGTTACTCTTACTCAACTCAAAACTCAAGTCTTAAAACAAGTTTAAAGCATTTGTAAAAGACTTCTTAAAAAGACTCTAAGAACTCTCTAGACTACTCGACTCATAAGGTTCATGCGGAATTATAGGCATGAACAAATCAACTCAAGAGCTTCATGGGTAACATGTAGTAGTCCAATAAGTAGGAATATAATCTCAAAAGGATTAGGAACTCAATGCTAAATGACTTAGAACTCGAAGATGTTACTCCTCTCGAAAACACTCAATGTATGGAGTTCATGCGGAATTTATGAGCATGAACGACTCGACTCCAGGGTCTAAAGAACATTATGGAACTCATGTATACAACTCTTCTCATTCTCATACTTACTTACTCAAGACTTATTTCAAATTGATGGTTGACCTCAAAGGATTCACAATTGAACTGAAAGACTTTCTTGAACTCTACTCTTAACTCTCTCTCTTGAATGTGGATTATGAATTCAAGAGTTATGGTTCATAATAAGAAGGATCTCGTGATGATAAAGTAGAATCATGAATACATTCTCCTCACTCTCATACTCACTTTCTCGAGTCTTGAAACAATTTACTTGAATTTGTAGAAGACTCCTCAAAAAGACTCAAAGGTACTTTCTCAAAATATTCGGAAAAACTCTCAAAACTTAACTCTTAACTCTACCTTAAATTTAAATTATGAACTCAAGGTTATGATTCGTGTTATGAATGATTTCTAGGTGTTTAGAAGTAGTTTAGAGTGTTTAGAATCAAAGGGAGTGAAGGTACACTTAAAAAGGAACTCAAACGGGACAACCGACGGAAAAAGAGTTGGGGCAGGCGACCCTGGCGCATTCCTGGAGCGGGGGCGCCAGCCCCAAACTTCAGAGAAACCATCCTGGCATGCCAGCTCTACTGGCGCATCCGTGGCTCGTCGTGCCACCATTCCCCCAGACAATTCCGATGTATTTTCTTCTTCGATTTTTGGCTTTAATTCGTGTAGAATCGAATTGTTTCTTCCCAATGTACTTAGATTCGAATACCCAACCTACGTACACACTAATCTACCAAAAAAACACTCAAATCACTAAATTTCATCTCAAGAATTCATCAAAACCCCAACAAAATAAGATTTAGAATGAACTTCAAGAACACTTATCAAGAACTTAAATCTTTCAATCTTTATGGATGAATTCGAATATGAAAATCATATTTGGTGTGTGGGTGAATGAACCCAACACTATGAAAACTTAAATACCTCTTAGGGATCAAATCCATTGCGAAAATCCACAACAAAACTCAAGAACCTCGACGAATGCCTTGATCCTCTTCTATTTTCTCCTATTTTCCCTTCTTTTCTCTTCTTGAACTCTCAACAAAAACCCTAGGCGTATATTAGGATTATAAAACTGAACCTAATCAGATTAGACCCCTAAAATCTTATTAAAAACGAATTAATCTGATTGGGTAAGGAAAAGACTAAAATCCCCCTTACTATTTTCGGGTAACTTTCCTTAACTGGACAGTGTGACTTCAAAAGGGCATATCTCCCTCATTCGACCTCGAAACTTAGCAAACTCGATGGCTTTGGAAAGATAATTCAAAGGCCTTTAATTTTATATCTAATGGACCACCTAAATAATTCTGTACTGAGATTTATGGTTGTTTGAATTTGACCCAAAACTTAGAAAAACTTAGTAATGACTTGAATGAACTCACTCAAGGTGCTACATCTATTGACCTTAACACTCAAGAAATTTTAAATTCCTCGGTAAAATCCTACTTACAATGAAGGATGGTTCGAGTCTTAGCTCAAAAAAAAATTGGGGTGTTACAATATCTCCCCCTTTGGATCATTCGTCCTCGAATGACGATTGGACTGGATATGGAATGGGGTTACTCTTACTAAGATCTGAGTCTAATGGTATGCTTTTAATATATTCAAGCTTAACCCAAATCCTTAGGTTCGGGTTCTATACCTCTCTATAGGGAATCTCATCCTCCTCATTTAAAACCTTAGATGGAATTATCACACCATCACTAACACGATAAGAACATTAGCCTCCTCTTTCTAACACCACTTCATTACTAAAAGGACCTTTGAAAATATATCTCCTATACTCTTTGGAACTCATTACTATCTTATTCTCGAACACTTTACTTGATTTATCATCTTGTCGTCTCCCCTTTAGGTCTAAAGCTGACACTTGAAAGCTATGGACCTATTCCATCATCTCTAAGTTGGTCTACATCCTTTTTTACTCTAACACTTGGGAGAAACTTATCTCATGACTACTTAACTCTCCATAAGCAAGTACTAATACCTCTTTCTAAGGTGTTTATCTTAACCTCTTTTGATTACATACCCTCTCAGTACACCTCTTAATGCTCTTGTTACTCTTGTGACTCAGCCACACTTTACTGCCCTTTGTCTAAGGTTAGGGTCTTCCACTTGTACCACTCATATCTATTGCAGCTAATCATCTCAATTCCTCAACTACTCTATGTCAAGTCTTCTAGATCCAATCTCAAGACTAACATCATCACCCTTATGTTGCCATTCTTTTGATCATGACACTCATCTCAAATTTAAGATTAATGTTTAATACTAAACCCGAATATCAATATGATTGCTCGCTTACCATACTAACTTACAACTACTTAGATACAAATTTAGAAACACTGGTCCCCTAGGACGTTATGAAAAATAGTCAATCCTTACCTCTTAGTTTCTATACTCACAAATCACTATCACATTCCACTTCACAACTTAAATGCTATTTACTCACTTACTGTGCATTATCTCTCAAATAGTTCTATCATCCTCTGAATACCATTGGGCTTCCTCCTTCAAAGTTTATAAGCCTAGCTTGGGTCTATCACATCATGAATACTCTGCTATTTGGTTCCACACATATATTTTGCCTCCTCTAACACGATGACACATCGATACCAACTCTATTCTTGTAAAGTAAACTCTAACTCATCTTGACTAATAATTATTCATCTTATCACGAACTCTTCTACAACCTTACTATTCCTTACCTGACTCATAAATGAACTCATCACTTATAATTAAATGGGTGCATGACTAGAATAACATAGCATGCCTCATCATTATATCCCTTTCTTGGATTACTAAACCTCTGCATACTTTCTCTAACTTTGGGATCTTTATCTACTAGTGCTCATGATCTCGTAACTTATGCTACCTTTTGGCGTGAAAATATTACCCAAGATCTAAACATACCTCATCATAAGGATCTCACCTGAAACAAGGCTTAAGGAAAAGAGTACAACTCGCTTTTAGCTTGAACACACAATTCATATAATTATGGGTGCATTCCTCTGAAACTCAACACTTAACTCACTTAAGGGCTTCTCTCAAACCCCTCTGGAATTTCATGACTTGCTCAAGAATAACTCATCCATAAGGATCTTCGGCTTTACTTTTCAACCACCTTTAGTATGAGGGGGAGTCGAATTAATGAATTTGAGAAACGCACGAGTATGAATAAATCTGTATGACATAGCTCTATTGCACAATTAAGAGTATGGAAGATGGGAAACATTTCTTAAATGTCTGTAGTCCCTCGTTTATAGAAGTGGGGCCTTCACAACCATAAACAAGATCCTACTTGACACAGCTTCATAGACACCCTAGGACACTTGAACTCTGTGCTTTGAAACCAAGTTTGTCATGACCGAGCCTAAACCCTAGGCATGGCCGGCACTCAAGGGCCATTGCAGGTTCCCAAGCGAACCCTCATCCTGGATGACTACAAGCGGAAGACTAACTCAAACATACAAAGATTAAAACAGAATAAAATTCATTGAACTCAATTACAAATCTTTAACTCAAATGAATAACTCTGAATAAAAATAATATATTCAACTCTCCATAAAATAGGCAACTTAAGTCTTTAAAACATTTAACAAAATAAATGAACAGACGTCTGAAACTCTACTGTCTATCTATGAAGCCTCTAACTGACAAAGATGAAAGTCGGGATAAGACCCACAACATCCTAACAATTGATATAACTAAAACTACAAGTGGAACCCTTCGAAAGCAAGGAGGCTCAACATAGCTAACTCGAACTGCATGTGGTATCAACGAAACGCCTATTGATAATCATGAATACCTTTATCTGCATCATGAAATGATGAAGGCCAAATGGCTCAATATATGGAATGTACGAGCATGTAAGGAGAATTCTAAAGCATAACATAAGCTTGAGCTTATTAAAAAGGAAACATATTGACCTATTCTAAACTCACTCAACTCAAGAATAAGCTATTCAACTCAAAGATAAGATATTCAACTTAGTGAAATAAAGATCAACTCAAAAATAAGATGGTCAACTCAGTGAAATAAGGCTCAACTCAATTATAAGATACTCGACTCTGGATACTCAACTCTGGATACTTAACTCTGGATACTCAACTTTGTATACTCAACTCAATATAAAGAAATAATACAAATGCAATATATGGAAAGCTTTTAAAACAGTAGAAAGCAACTCAATATATTGAAAAATTCAACAGTAACTCAGTTTGTATGCAATGATACAATATAAAATCTATTTGTATATAAAAAATACAAAATATCTATGTGTATAAAAGAATACAAAATATCTCTGGGGTAGTTTCTCTAACCGACAACCATCACAATGAGTTATTTAATGATACATCATTTTGCCTCACGCTGTCAGGGCCGTCCTATATCTTGCCGGGGGTATATAACCTAACTACTAAGTGGATCCACTAGTCTATGCTAAAAAGCACTAAGAAATCATCTAAAAAGTATGACCCTTTTCTACCCATGTTGGCTACATGGTTTATGGAGACTATAAATTATCTGAACTCAAGCTCGTCCCCAAATCGGTGCTAAATACTTCTCCCAAAATGTAACTAGCTCATATGTTTAAAAACATAACTATTTATGTGGTTTGAGATAATTACTCAAAAACTAGATCAAAGGCTCTCTTGGAAATCAGTGTTTCCTCTCTTGCTTAAATGTGAAAACATTTACTCTTTGGGAATACTTAGTTCTCATATACTCTTTTGAAGAAAAAGAACTTCATTTGTTAGTCTTACTCAACTCAAAGTTCAAGTCTTAAACAAGTTTAAAGCATTTGTAAAAGACTTCTTAAAAAGACTCTAAGAACTCTCTAGACTACTCGACTCATAAGGTTCATTTGGAATTATAGGCATGAACAAATCAACTCAAGAGCTTCATGGGTAACATGTAGTAGTCCCATAAGTAGGAATATAATCTCAAAATGATTAGGAACTCAACGCTAAAAGACTTACAACTCGAAGATGCTACTCCTCTCGAAGACACTCAATGTATGGAGTTCATGCAGAATTTATGAGCATGAACGACTCGACTCAAGGGTCTAAAGAACATTATGGAACTCGTGTATTCAACTATTCTCATTATCATACTTACTTTCTCAAGACTTGGTTCAAATCGATGGTTGATCTCAAAGGATTCACAATTGAACTGAAAGACTTTCTTGAACTCTACTCTTAACTCTCTCTTGAATGTGGATTATGAATTCAAGAGTTATGGTTCATGATATGAAGGATCTCATGATGATAAAGTAGACCCATGAATACATTCTCCTCACTCTCAAACTCACTTGCTCGAGTCTTGAAACAAGTTATTAGAATTTGTAGAAGACTCCTCAAAAAGACTCAAAGGGACTTTCTCAAAATATTTGGAAGGACTCTCAAGACTTAACTCTTAACTCTACATTAAATTTAAATTATGAACTTAAGGTTATGATTCATGTTATGAATGATTTATAGGTGTTTGGAAGTAGTTTAGAGTGTAGAATCAAAGGGAGTGAAGGTACACTTAAAAGGGACTCAAACGGGACAACCGACGAAAATTGAGTTGGGGCAAGAATTCCTAGCGCGGGGCGCCAACCCAAAACTTCAGAGACACCATCGTGGCGCACTACTGGTGCGCCACGCCAACTCTTCTGGCGCATCAGTGGCGCGTCGCGCCACCATTCCTCCAAACTTTTTCGATGAATTTTTTTCTTGATTTTTTGCTCTAATTCACCTAGAATCAAATGGTTTCTTCCCAACTTACTTAGATTCGAATACCCAACCTAAGTACACACTAATCTACCAAAACAACACTCAAATGACTAACTTTCATCTCAAAAATTCATCAAAACCCCAACAAAACAAGATTTAGAATGAACTTCAAGAACACTTATCAAGAACTTAAATCTTTCAATCTTTATGGACGAATTCGAATATGAAAATCATGTTTGACGTGTGAGTGAACAAACCCAAAACTATGGAAACTTACATACCTCTTAGGGATCAAGCCCATGAAAAAAATCCGCAACAAAACTCAAGAACTTCGACGAACACCTTGATCCTCTTCTCTTTTCTACTCTTTTTTCTTCTTTTCTCTTCCTGAACTCTCAACTAAAACCCTAGGCATATATTAGGATTATAAAACTGAACCTAATCAAATTAGACCCCTAAAATCTTACTAAAAATGAATTAAATCTGATTGGGTAAGGAAAAGACTAAAATACCCCTTACTATTTTCAGGTAACTTTCCTTAACTAGACATCCTGACTTCAAAAGGGCATATCTCACTCATCCGACCTCAAAACTTAGCAAACTTGGTGGCGTTGGAAAGATAATTCAAAGGCCTTTCATTTGATATTGTATGGCCCACCTAACTCATCTTGTACTGAGAGCTATGATTGTTTGAAGTTGACCCAAAACTTAGAAGAACTTAGGAATGACTTGAACGAAGTCTATTAAGTTCTTCTTGGAACTCAAGGTGCTAAATCTAGTGACCTTAACACTCAAGAAATTTTAAATTCCTCGGTAAAATCCTACTTACAACGAAGGACGGTTCGAGTCTTAGCTCAAAAAACATTCGGGGCGTTACATGTATACACCAATCCAATACATGAATGCCATGTGTTTAAATTTATTGTTCATTTTACTTAATCTTAATTAATTAAAATGTATTTTACTTCATTAAATTATATAATAATGGAAATTACATTAGTTTGGTGTAAACACCCAGTGCGGGTAAGATTTTTCCGATAGTTAGCTTAATTAATGAAGTTAGTTAGGACACTATAAAATATCTCCTTTTCAGAGAGGTGAGTTGTCACGATCTAACCCCGCATGAGTGTAACAAATCTTTCCGATCATTCTAAGTAAATCAATAGTGAAAGAATTGGATTAGAAAACTTTTTTGGTAGTGACTTGAAAATTTTTGGTGAGATGTGGTCTAGCGCAGTCCAATAATGGATTGGGTGGTATGTTTAAGCTTGAATCATGTTTTCTGTTAGCTAAGATATTAAGGAATTCATAGGTTTTTTTGGAATACAATTCGGGTGAGTAAAACTCTCGATATTGAATTTGGGGCGAATAGGCTAGTTTATAACATCAAGGTTCAAAAGTGTGTTGCGAAATGGAGACTTTTAGAGAGAGTTTCGAGTCTCTATCTCTGTGTAATCCGTTATAGCGGGTATCACACTGTTATAGCGGAGGGAATTAATTCTCACCATAGCGGGTGGTCTGCAATGGTGGAGCCGATATAGCGGGTTGGGCCGATATAGCGGGTTGGGCCGCTATAGTAGTGCTAGTCGCAAGTTTATGGAGAAATTTCTCCTAACCTACTCATAATTCTGCAAATACGTTTTGGGAAGAAATAGGGGCAATCTTGGGTGAATTTCAACCAATTTCCATTAATTTAATTGATAAAGGTATGTTAATTACTCCCCTACTTTGGTATTGTGATTCTTAGGCCTTAGAATTTTTATTAGGTGACCTTAGGGGAGAGTTTGACTTGAATTAATGGTGGAAAACCTTGATTTGGGTGGGATGATCATGAGAATGGCCCAGGGTTTAGAATTTTGTTACAATTTGAGTATTGTTAGGTTATTATTCATTAGTTGTTGCGTTTTATTATTGTTTTAGACCAAGAACAATTCAAGGCATAACAAAAGGGGGAGACTCAAGTTCAATAGAGCTTCCAAGGCTTGATTCAAGGTAGGTGATGGTTGTTTATTTCCCCCATTTATGTTATATGTGCTTGTAAATTGCTTCGTTAGTACTATATGCATGATATATTATTATATAAAAAAAAAAGGAATATGCAATGAATATGTTTACTTGGGTGTACATGTGCGATTATTGTTTTTTGTGGTTGTGATTGTGTTGTGTGTTTGATAATGGAATTGGGTACCACGCCGGTAGATACTATTATTGGAACGAGTATCATGCGGTACATATTATTATTGAAATAGATATTACGTTGGTGCATACTATTATTAAAACAAGTACAACACTGATATGCTAACAATGGGAACATGTACCACATTGGTACACTAATAATGGTAACGAGTACCACACTCGAACACCAACAGTTGTGTGTATGGTCCCATGAGAGAATCATATTGTTTTTTTTGTGCTGTGATGTTTTATATTTACTTTGCATATCAATTCAGGGAGAGGACTAAGGGTCCCAGTTATGGTGTACATGAGTTTATAATGGTGTATTATTTACTTTACTAAGTTATGGTTTCATGTTCATATCTCATATAACTAGAAATAGCTGATGATCCTACTACTACACTATGGTTGTGTACTGATATAACATTTTCTATTTCTTTATTGAGTACAAACTATATTCAGGAAGCTATTTCACGATCTCAACTGTGAGACCTCCGTTATCTAAATCCAAGGATGAGCCACTTCATCCGGGTTGCTATTGATTCCTTTTTATTTTTTTAGTCCATTTGTCCGGGCTCATATTCTTTATACTTATGTTTTTCTTTGTTTTAGGGTTATATCCCCTCATTCTAGTCAATTAGAGTTTTGGTACTGCGACTTTCAATTTTTAGGGGTTACTTCTGATTTGTTTGATGATTATGATTTTTTTTACTATAAACTTAGTTTAATCATTAAAGACTAGTTTTTTAAAATCTTTGGAACTACTTACTTTTAATTCATTATTAGACTGTGTGTAAGTAGTTGGTTGGTTCTCCCATCGGGGGTCAATGTGGGTGCCACTCACGATAAATTTGGATCATGACAGTGAGAGTCACCCACACTAAACCTTCGGTGGGAGAACCAATTATATGTTAACACACAATAAACTAAATAACTAAAATGAAATAGTCTTCATTAATTAAAACAAGTATTCATAATCAAAAGGTCATTATCATAAAACAATCACTATATAACCTCCTAGAACTTGAAAGTTGTGTATCAAAACATCTAATAGTCTAGAATATGGGATGCAACCCCAAAGCAAAAAAGAGTCTAAGTCCAAAAAATGGACTAGAGGGAAAAATGATCTCATAGCTGCTTGCAAGAAGTAGCTCACTTTTCGATTCGAAAAATGTTGAACTCACAACTAAGATCGCGTAATATCAGCTGAAATATGTCATATACTGAACAAAGAAAGATTCAATGCATTATCAATATAGAAAATTCACAGTTTACTGTTAGGATCATCAACCATCTCCCAATATACAAAATATAAACATAAACAAAAACTTAGTAAAACAAGACAATACACAAATATAGTCATAATCAGTAACATCAACACAGTCCTGATATTGATTAAACAACCACAACAATATTCTTAACAACATTACAATAAATAAACCTGATTCACTCATGGAGTCAACACACAGGATAATCACATATAATTGACATGATACCCGAGGCAACTAATATGAAATCTATACCAGACGTGATACCCAAGCTAATCAATAGATGTTTTGTATTAGGCGTAGTACCGACCCAATTGATATATGTATCAAGCATGGTATCCATCCAATTAAGAGATATCTTGTACCAGGTATAGTATCTAAGACGATTGATAATATGTACCAAACGTGGTACCCGACTCAACTAACGATATGTACCAGACGTGGTACTTGAGTCAACTAACGATATGTACCAGATGTGGTACCTAATTCAATCGAGAATTACACATCACATAATCACAATCCTCTTGTTACACACAAAAAAAAATGAAAAGTTCATTGCATGAGATTGACAACAAGATAGCATCTTAATTTCATCTATTTCCAATTTTCTTAACCACATGTTATACAAGCAATGCTAGCGAAATAATTAACATGTACATATGACATAGATGAGAAACAATTCAACCATCACCTACATCAAATTAAGTTCGAAATGCTCTATTGAACCTAAGTTTTCACCTTATTATGAAGTTTAGCTTGTTCTTGATTTATAAACAATAATGCAACACAAAATCAGACATGCTAGGTTCATGATTATTCCATCCAAATTAGGGTTTTTCACAATTAAATCAAATCAAACCATCCCTTAACGTCACCACCATGGATTCAAAGACCTAGTAATTGAATTACCAAATTGGGAGAGTAATTTACTTATCTTTACGACTGATTTTGATGGAAAATAGGTTTAAAAAAACCCTAGGTTGCCTCTGCACTTTCCCAAAATGTTCTTGAATGATTTTGATGGAAAATAGGTTAAAACTGCCCTAGGTCGCCGCTTCGCTTTCCCAAAATATTCTTGAATGATAATGACACGTTTTAGAGAATTTTCTACATTTTAGTGACTTATCCCAGTGGTCCGATCCCGCTATAGCGGCGACGCCATAGCAAGATTTTCGACTGTAGCAAAATAAATTTCATTGTTGTAGCAGTGTGCCACCTGCTATTACGTCTTGCATGGGATAGAAACTCAACAAATCTTCTCAAATAGCCTATTTCGCAACACACCTTCAAATTTTGACGTTTCAAATCAACCCCTTCACGCCAAGTTTGATATCGAGATTTCTATTCACCCTAATCACTCCCAAAAAGTTATGCAAACTCCTTAAAGTTTCAGAAACAAGGAAACTATCTATACTTAGACGTTTCACCCAATTATTTCATCGGATTTCCCCAGACCTCTTTTTAGATTTCATTCAATTCTTACCTAACATGAAATTTTCAACTCACTATTCCAGAAGTTTGTCCCATTTATTTTACTAACAGCTCACTCATAACGACATAAAAGGGTTGTTACATGAGTCAATTTTCATTTTCATACTTTTCTCTTATTTCCCTTGTATCCTTTCTTTAATTGTTCTCACATGGTTGAATTATAATTTTTAATATGGTATCACAATCTGATGATCGAGTAAAAGTTAATTTATTTGAAGAGTATTTAACTTTTATTTTTCTTTTCACAAAATTAGAAGATGAAGAATTGATGAAGACCGATCATGAAATTAAAATGTAACAAGAAGTAAATTTTCTTTTCAAATTTATAATTTTGCACCTAGAATTGGTGAATTTATTTGCTTACTTCATCCAGGTTATTACCACTAATAATTGAATTTATCGAAAGATAAAAGATAATACATGTAGCTGAACTATTAAAGTATTCTACCATGAAATAAATTGAGTTTCACAAATATTCATTTTAGAAATTCTCTATTTATTCATCCATCAGACACTTCAAATAATATTTTAATCTCTTAGAAATTTACTGAAATTGAAAATAATATACTAGATCTCCATAGATTTCGTCACCAGGTATGTGGGATTTCACTAGTGGGTTCCTTTTATCCACTAGGTCCTTGGAATTTAGTCAGATTCTTGATTCTCCATGTTTTGTTTATACCTAGGGTTTCTAAAACCTTAGATAATTATTGTGATTTAGTTGTTGTAGTATCCTAAATTGAATTAGCTTGTTTCTTGGAAAGTTTGCTTAGTTCCTTGCATGAAACTCAGAACCCTAGTTGTGTAGATTCTCTTAGTTCATGAATTACACTAGGTCATTTAAACAGATAAACATACGTCAGATTTCAAATGTTACATTGTCAGTACCTAAATGTTGCATTCTCATATTTGAATGTCAGAATATTGAGCTATCAAGTATTTCAGTTATGTTGTGGCAGATACATATTCAGTTGGGAGTAGGCTTAGCACCGAGTTGGACTAAGGTTCAGCGTACCCTCATAGTCCTAGAACTACGTGCCCCCGTAGGATTATAAGTACCCTCAGTGGGCATCAGATTTGGTGATCACGCCAGTCATGCCTTTATACCCCTGGCAAGATATATTGGGTCCTCTCGATGAATCGTATACATCAGACTCCACAATTAGCTCACGTGGTTTTATGTCGGTTAATAGTAGCTCCCACAGTTAGACTCTAGTGAAATTGACAAGGTTTTCAGTACAAACTTCAGTACTCAGTTCCAGCATGTTATGTTCATGATTAGTACTTGGTCATTGCATTTAGCTCATCTTTTCAGTTATGTTTCAGTTTGTACAGTCCTGTTCAGATTATGTCATTGCTCTATTATACATTGTTTAGCTTATACATTTTGTTCAGCTATTATCTATATCATGTATGCTAAGTCCATTTCAAGTACTGACGCATACTCTGCGCTACATCCTTTCATGATGTAGGTTCGGGTACTCAGCATCTAGCTCACACATAAATCGTTTCTCGATCTGTATTCAGCAGCTTCAGTAGTGAGTCCTCATACTTCGAGGACAATAGACATGCATTTCATTTTTAGTCTTTTATTTAGTTTTCAGTCTTGTTAGAGTTAGCTGGGGGCATGTCCCAGTAACTCTAATCAGTTAGAGGCTTTCCAGACATAGTAATAAAATCAGCTTGACTTGTTAAGTTTATCTTTCAGTCATATTGAACTCTTAGTAAGTTAATATATTCAGATCAGGTTTGGGTATTCCCCACTTTCTGTCATCTATTGTTTTAGCTTCCGTATAGTATACGTTCTACTCAGTTATGTTATAGTATGCTTATGATATGCCAGACACAGAGTTAGCTTGGGGTCACTCGTGATCCTAGGTCCTGTGTTACGTCAAGGGGGTAGCCTAGGGGCATGACAAAGCAATTTTATGAAGATAGTATTTTTAGCTAAGAATAAAATAAATCTTATAGACATCAAATATCGTAAGGGGTACAAACATTATAATATTGTCCCAATCACTTGTTTTTCAATAAGGGTATTCTTCTAAGAAACTATGTTGCCCATTCGTCAGATATCTGGGTACGGGTGTAGGGCAGTGCGCCACCACTACGCCAGGACTACTAATCACTAGTTTGGGGCTTGGCGCAACACACTAGCAGTGCACCCCAAACACTGGTCAGTAGTTTTGGGGTTGGCACACCGCGCCACTCAGTGCGTCATGGTCGCCAGGTTCCTTACCCTTCTGTCCTTCTTTTTGTGTGTGTTCCCTCGAATCGTACCCATGTTTTTTTCTTGATATCCCCTCTTAAAGTCTTCATTAATCCTTGAGAGATCATACAGATTCAATTACATCTCTTAATTTACATCTTTAAATTAAAGAAAATTTAAGAGGAAAGTTCAAGAGGACCTTTTGAGTCAAAATTTGAAAACACTTTTGAAATTAACTAAAGATTTGAACTACATCTCGAGTAAATGAGTATGAAGATGAGGAGAATTGGTTTTTATGTTTCAAAATGAATATAAGGGAACTAAGTATTCCCAAGTATGTAATACTTTTACATTTTAAAGAGAGGAACACCGATTCCTAAATAATTTACAAGTTTATATGTGTTTCAGAGTATTACCTCTTTTAAGAGGATCTTTTGAGTAATTACCTCAAATTGAGAAAGACTTATGTTTTAAGCATTTGAGCATGAGTTATATATATATTATTGGGAGTAGTATTGAGCACCGATATGAGGATGAGTTCAGACAACTCAAAATCCTCATAAATCATGTATGCCAACATTGGGTAAAGGGTCATACTTTTTAGATGATTCCTTCTTAATTTTAAGCATAGCTTAGTGGATCCACTTAGTTGAGGTGTTTTATATCCCGGCAAGGTATAGGATAGTTCTGACAGCGTGGACAAGACGTTGTATCATCACGTAGCTCATAATGATGGTTGTGGGTTAGAAAATCTCCCAATTAAGAGTTAAGAGTGTTTTATTGCATTTTTATACATCATCAAGTATATTTACTTCTTTATAATGTTTTAAATATTACATCTATCATTGATGCTTTTATATTGAGTTGAGTTGAGTTGAGGTGAGTATTTCTTCCAACCTTGTCAGTTCAGTTTACTATTGCTTTCAGTTTTTCCCTTACATGCTCGTATATTAAATGTACTGACATCATTCAACCTACATCTTTTCATTATGCAGATACATGTGTTCAGGGTCATCAACATGCACTTCGTTGATACCATTTGCATTTCAGTAGCTTTGGTGAGCCTCCTTGCTTTCAAAAGGTTCCACATTTTATTTCAGCTTTATTAGGATGTCGTGGGTCTTGTTCCGACATCTATCATAGTATTTAAAGGTTTTTCAAACATTCCAAACATATCTTTTTAGAACTTATTCATTATTCTCATACTTTCATTTTTCCTTCCTTGTCTACTGTTTTTCTTCACCCTACAAATGATTATTTCTCATGTATCACCTGATAATTCATTCATACCTCATTAATTTTGGAAGGTGTTATATTTTAATAATCTTCTCATTTTTGTCCTGATCAACACATGTCTTCTCCAACACTTACCTGCGAACACCTCCTCTCTTATTTATTCTTGTAAGTCACTTTACTTTTCTTTGTCCACTAATATTTCAGTCATCAACCTAGTACATTTTCAAAGAAGTTCTATTAGATCCATCAAATTGTTTGACCTATTCTCTTATTTTAATTTCTTATAAAGTGGATCTCTCCAGTTTTTAGTCTCTGCTTCTGAATATTTTTCTTTTGAACAAGCTACTCAGGATAGTGTCTATGAAACATGAAATTTAAGCTCTCGATGACTATCACATTTGGGAGGTCGTTGATTAACTACTTACATGTAAAACTCTTATTGGTGTAAGTGAGTTTACAAAATTAATTATAAGTCTGATAATAGTGTTGAAAAATAAGGTTAAATTATTAGCTAAAGACTTCACACAGTAACAAGGTTTGAATTATCATGATACCCTTTCAATTACATATTTTGGGAGCATCGAGTCCATTTGTATTATGACCATCCTATGTTGAACTTGTTGACAATGTCTTCAAACTTCTAGGATAACTTTGGCTTTAGCTTCAATATTCTTAGGAAGATCTTTCTCTGTTGATTATATATACGGAAGTTCACCTTAGAGATATCTTTAATATAAATGCTTATGAGTTGCCTCTTGATGTTCTAACAATGTTATACATCACCCAAAAAATAGAAAAACTCTCACAACACTTTAATAATAACCTTATAAACAACTTTGACTTTAATAGTTCTCACTTCTCATTTGGCTAACAACAACAAATAAGGCACAAGTACCCCATAGATTATGATTGAAATGTAACACCTCGAATTTCGAAAGAACTAAAGAGAAGTTCGTGTGAGTCCAACAACAACAAAAACAACAAATGATAAGGCACAAGTACCCCCTAGACTATGATTGAAATGTAACACCTCGGATTTCGAAAGAACTAAAGAGAAGTTCGCGTGAGTTCAACAACAACAACAAAGGATAAGGCACAAGTACCCCCCCCCCTAGACTATGATTGAAATGTAACACCTTGGATTTTGAAAGAACTAAATAGAAGTTTGTGCGAGTCACCATCAGTTTCTAGTTTTGGGTCAAATTCAATCAACCATATCTTTTAGTACATAAAGAACTAGGTGTCCTATGAGCTATCAAATTGAATGTCTTTGAGTCCTCTTTCCAACGCCACAAAATTTGCTAAATTTGAGCTCGGAGTAAAAAGTTATGCATGTTTGAGTGAAGCCTCTCTATTTAAGGCATTTCATCCATTTTAGAAAAGGATATTTTACTCTTTTCCTTTTCCCACTAGGCTTAACATGTTTTTCTTCACCCAATTAAGGGTCTAATCAGATGCTAAACCATTCTTTGTTGTTCCTAAACACTAGAAAAAATAAGAGAAGAGTTCAAGAGGAGAAAGAGCTAGGTTTTGAGCGTTCGTCAAGATCCCATCAATTTTCACCAAGAACATTGTTCTTTCCAGGTATGTAAGTTGTTCTTACTCACGCCATACATCTAATTAATCCTTGAATTTGTCCATGAAATCGTTAAATTAAGAGATTCTTGAGTAGTTCTTGATTTTAGTTTCATTCTTTAACAATGGAGGTTTTGAGTTTCTTGGGTTGAGGATCTTGAGTATGAGTTGCGATTTTTGAAAGGGATTGTATGAAATTTCTATGAATTTGTGTTGGGGTTGAGAATCAAGAAGGGTTTAGGAAGAATTAATAAATTTTAAATGAGTTAGGACCCTAAATTGAGAAGAAACATTCGTCGATTTTCTGGGTACGTAGGGGCTGGGGTGGCACGCCAAGGCAGAACTTCAGAAGTTTAGGCCTTGGGGCGACGTGTCACTCATTACGCCATGGTTGCCTGATCCTTTTTATTTTCGTGCTTCTTTTCGAACATGTTCCTTTGAATCGTGACTACGTTCTCCTCTTTGTATTAGCTCCTAAAGGCTCCATTAATTGTTAAGAGATCCTACATGTACAAGTCATATGTCTTAATTCATATTCCAAACTAAAGTGAGTTTAAGAGAAAAGTACAAGAGCTTTTATTGAGTTGATTTTGATTTCTGAGTTTCACATATTGTCATTGAGATCCTTGAGTTGATTCGTTCATATCTGTATTTCAGCATGAACTCTATATTGAGTTATAAATCTTGAGAATCTTTTAAAGACAATATTTGTGTTTTAAACTGTTTTTTTGAGGAAAGTTTAAAGAGACATTTTGAGTAAAGTTTAAGGGAACTAAGTATTCCCAAATGTATCATTTTTACATTGAGAAAAGAGAAACTTTAATATCTAAAAGATTTTATGAGTTCAAAGATAGGGAAAAGGCATAAATTCACCCCTGAACTTGTCTCGAAAAGTCAGTTACACGCTTAAACTAATATAGTGACCTATTACACACCTCTGCTACTAAATAGTGAATTTTTTTACCCCCTAAGACGTGTAGCACCACTCTCACAATGGGAGGTGTATCACACTTGCGCCACATCAATGCCATGTCATTGCCACATTAGATGCCATGCCAAATTTTGACTAAAATTCTCCATATCATTCAATTATTTCTTCTTCAATGAACACCACCATGAAATCACTACCATTGCCGCCATATTACTACCAAATCTATATATTTCACCATGAAAATCAAAATAGTCATCATAAATTTCACCACCTACGATCAAATCCACCATCAAAATCATACTATCACCATTATCCCCACAAAAATTATAAAGATAGACAACAAAATTTGACACTCATAAACAAACTCATCACCATCAAAATATACAAACCCACCACCAAATATCACTACCACCATTGTCAATATCAATTTTTTCTTGTCCACCACCTTCAATTCCCACTTGTCACCCCACGCCAACAAATCCATCATTATATTTTATTTTTTAAACTTAATCATCAATTTTATTAACCAACAATAAAGCCAAAGAGAAAAATCAAATATAATAAAAATGGTGAAATCGAATAAGCATTAAAATAGGATATGATGGGGGTGGGGGGGAGGAATTTGGTGGAGGTATAGTGGGGTGGATGGAAATTGGCTATGAAAAAATAATGAAAAAAAATAAAGAAGAAGAAGAAGAAGATGGTTGCATGTGAAGAAGAAGAGGCGTTGGGTGGGGGGTGGAGGGTGGGGGTAGGATGCTAGTAAAAAGGAAATCTTAATTTATTTATTTTACCTTATTAACGGTCAAACACGCTTTTCTTTTTTTATTTTTTGCCACGTCAGTTTTGGGGGGTAAAAAAATTCATTTTTAAATAGTAAAGGTGTGTAATAGGTCGTCATGATAGTTTAAGCGTTTAACTGACTTTTCGAGACAAGTTCAAGGGTGAATTTATGCATTTTCCCTCAAAGATATTTCAAAGTAGTTACCTCTTTTAAAAGGATAGTTTGAGCAATTATCTCAAACTAGAGAAATAATATGTTTAATACATTTGATCATGAGTATATATTATTAAGAGTAGTATTGAGCATCGATATAGGGATGAATTCAGACAACTCAAACTTCTCATAAACCATGTAGCCAACATGGGTAAAGGATCATACTTTTTAGATGGATCCTTAGTGCCTTCGGGCTGAGCTTAGTGGATTCACTTAGTTGAGGTGTTCTATACCCCGGCAAGGTATATGACAGTTCTGGCAGCATGAGCTAGACGTTGTATCATCACGTAGCTCATAGTGATGGTTGTCGGTTAGAGTATCTCCCAAATAGAGGTAAAAGTGTATTTTTATCATATCACTTATCATGTTGAGTTTCAGAGATGAGTAAGTGTTTTTGTAAAGCTTTAAATGATTTCATTCCCTTAATCCTTTATATTCAGTTGAGTTTATGTTTTATCTATTGTAGTCTTATCAGTTCAGTTATTTGTTATTCAACTATATTACATACTCGCACATTCAATGTACTGATGTCATTCGACCTGCATCTTTTTATGATGCAAATACAGGTTCTTAAGATCCTCAATAAGAGTCTATTGAGATCACTCCATCTGCTCGTCAGCTTTTGGGTAAGACCTCATTGCTTCTAGAGGACTCTAGTTTTATGAGTTGTTGTAGTAGTTTCCTTGAGGAGTCGTGGGTATTGTCCTAACACTCATATTTGTATAGTAGAGACTTCATAGATAGACAGTTTTGGAGATTCTTTTAGTTTTCAAATATTTTATTTAAAACTTATGTTTCATACTCAATATATTCAGCAAAGTTTTGAGATTCACTAAAATGTTTTTGAACGTTTCTTTCAATTGATGTTTATGTATGCTTGAGTTAGTCTTTCGCTTGTAGTTAGCCAAGATGAGGGTTCCCTTGGGGAACAATAATGGTTCTCGAGTGCCGATCACGTCCAGGGTGTAGGCTCGAGTCGTGACATGAAATTTTAGAGACACATCTTAACTAAGCTAATGTCCTATTACCCCCTTGAATTCTTTTTTTTTTGTAATTTTATACATCTTTTGACTTATGTGACACACTCTGTGACTCCACGTAGTTGAGGCACATGAGAGATGTTTGTATGCCATGTAAGCCAAAAAGGTGTACAAAATTACAAATAAAAAATATGTTTGAGGAGTAATAGAACCTTAGCTCAAAGTCTCTCTTAGAAATCAAAGGTTCCTCTCTTCCTTAATTGTGAAATAATTTACTCTTTACTGAAAAACTAGCTCAAAGACTCTTTTGGAAATCAAAGTTTCCTTTCTTGCTTAAATGCGAAAATATTTTACTCTTTGGGAATACATAGTCCCGATATACTCTTTTGAAGAAATGAACTTCAATCATTACTCTTTACTCAACTCAAAACTCAAGTCTTAAAAACGAAGTTAAAACGTTTGTAAAAGACTTTTGGACAACTCTATGAACTTCTCTTGACTTGACTCTTAACTTTCCTTGAATTGAATTATGGATTCAAGGTCCATGATCTCATGTTATTGATGATTTCATGTTGTTTAGACGTACCTTAGAGTGTAGAAATCAACTAGGAAACATAGGTACGTTTCTAGGGAACTAGTACGAAAAGAAGTGGAAAAGGGTAGACGGCATGGCGTCCCTGGCGCTCTGAGTGGCGTGGGGCACCAGAGGCTGAACTTCAGAACTGAAGTTGGGGCGCACTGGCTGGTGCGGCACCCCAGGCCCCAACTACAGAACACCTTCTGGGGCGCTTTTAGTGGCGCGGCACCTCAACCCCATCCCCAGGTGTTTGCCAATTTTTCTTGCTCGTTTTTCAACTCTAAACTTAATTCGGTCTTTCCCCAAACACTTAGATTCGACTACATAATCAAAATATGCAAAATCTACTCAAAACGACACCTAATTTCATGAATCTAAATCAAGAACTCCTCAACAACTCCAACAATCAAGAACCCAATAGAAACTTCAAACAAATCCATCAAGAACTCAATTTCTAAACCTTCAAGAATCTAAATTCGCTGAAATAAATCATGATTGACGCGTGGGTGAACTAACCCAACGTTATGTGATCTCACATACCTCGTAGGGATCACCCCTTGACGAAATCCACAAGCAAAACCTCAAGAACGATGAACTTTGGCTCTTTCTCCTCTTTTCTCCTCTTGCGTTCTTTCTCTAAAAACCCTAGCTTGAATTCTTTGAGTGCGTAAACTGACCAAATTCAGTTTAGACCCCTAAGTAATTATCCAAAACGAAATAATTTAATTGGGTAGTGAAAAGACCATAATACCCTTCTAAAATTCGGTTTTGACTTTCCTTAGCTAGACAATCCAACTTCAAATGAGCATATTTCCCTCATACGAACTGGAAATTGATCAAACTCAGTGGCGTTGGAAATATAATTCAAAGATCTTTCCTATAGTATCTTGTAGAACACCTAACTCATCCTGAGTTAGGAGTTATGGTCGTTTGAAGTTGACGCAAAGCTCATACTTGACTTAATTTTTTTGTCAAATTTCCAGATTTTTCATTCTTTCCAAAAATGACTCTTTCTAATTCTAGCTCTTTCTAGTTGCGGGGTATTACACCTTGTCCCTAATAATAAAATAACAAAAGTCCTTTATTTTGGGATCTGATAATAGAGTGAGTTAATAGATTGGAATTCTTATATTACAGTGGAAAATATTCCCAGCTACTAAGCAAGGACTACTTGAACCTCAAAGAAAAAGAAAATACAAATAGAATAAATAAAGAAGTAGTTTTTAAAAGTAGTGGATAAAGCATATTCCATTGCATTATTATTATTATTATTATTAATTAACTAACCAATAGGTTAATAAATAGGTGTTCCAGTAGTGTGAAAGAATGATTGTCTTTTACCCAGTTACGCTAAATATACATACAAAGAATACAGTATTATGCATGTACGACATGATGCTTTATAAAAGTAAAAAAAAATCATATAGTAAAATAATATAAATGTAAAATGTAAAATGTAAAATATAAGATTTTGGGCTGGCATGGGGTTACAGAAACTTATGTATGAGCTGGATTCGAAGACCCACTATCAAATATGGAAAGAAAATAAAAATTTAAAATATAAATAAAAGAAAGAACCATTAAAAGAATAAAATTGTAAAAGTAAGATAAACCCCAAAAAGCAAGTAGAGAAATTTTTTTTTACATTACACCTCCCATAAGAGAAGAAGGGAAAGAAGAGATTGAACTCTCTTTTTGTTGCATAACACAAAAAATTATATATAAATGAGCTTTTAATCTTCTAAAATTCAATCTTTTATATAACAACTTTCTTCTGTCTCTTTCTCTTGCGTTTTTTGTACAATTTTTTTTTAATGGTTTTTGTTATGTGTGGAGATTGATATCTACTGCTACTACTACTATTTGGGGTTGTTGTGTTGATGGATAGTTGTTGAAATTTGAAAAAATAATGAATATTGGTAGTGGGTCTATTCTCAGTTCTACTGGTTCTTGGAAGTCCGGTGATGTGGTTTCCGATCAGTTTCCGGTGGGACTCCGGGTACTTGTAGTTGATGATGACCCTACTTGTTTAAAGATCTTGGAGAAGATGCTCAGGAACTGTCACTATGAAGGTATTAAATTTAATTTGAGTATTTATTGGAAATGATTCTAGATCTCTGTTTTTATGTTATTTTAGTGAGATTTAAAGTTCATTTGTATGATGTTTCAGTCACCAAGTGTAATAGAGCTGAAGTTGCACTATCATATCTCCGGGAAAATAAGAATGGTTTTGACATTGTTATAAGTGATGTACACATGCCAGACATGGATGGTTTCAAACTTCTTGAGCACATTGGTCTGGAGATGGACTTGCCTGTTATAAGTGAGTATTCTTGTTTAGTTAAAAAACTGTGATGTTCTTAGGTTTATTTGTACTGATTGGTGATTATGACTTTCAATTTTTGTGATTGGTGTTATAGTGATGTCTGCTGATGATAGTAAGGATGTGGTTATGAAAGGAGTTACTCATGGTGCGTATGATTATCTGATCAAACCGGTGCGGATTGAGGCACTTAAGAATATTTGGCAACATGTTGTTCGTAAAAAGAAACAGGAGTGGAGGGACAATAATTTTGATCAATCAGGAAGTGTGGAAGAGGGAGATCGGCAGCAGAAACAATCGGAGGATGTTGATTACTCATCTTCAGCTAATGAAGGAAACTGGAAAAACTCCAAGAAAAGAAAGGAAGAGGATGAAGAAGGTGAAGAAAGGGATGATACATCTTCGCTGAAGAAGCCACGTGTCGTTTGGTCTGTGGAGCTTCATCAACAATTTGTACAAGCTGTGCATCAACTTGGAATTGACAGTATGAACATTTTCGATTCTGTTTGTTATGTTTTTCACTTTTTATCTTGTTAACATATTCCCTTGTCGCTCCGTTTGTCTGGATGTTAAATGTTTATTTGCACATGCCATTTAGCATATTTCGTACTTGTTGTATATGGATGAGTTCTCCCTTAGATGCCTTTTCAGTACGAGCTTACTCGTAAAGATTCCCAGTTTTTGTGTTGTTTGGTTTTTGGCAGTGGGAACTCAACAGAGATCTGTGACCATACAACTGATAGAAAGAGAGTTCTTTTCAGTTGAATTATTCATTAGCCTAACCTAAATTTTGTCTTTTTTTTTTTTGCTTCCTCATGCATTATCCCTTCTTTCTCCCAACCTTCGGTGGACAGTGAAGGGGAAATATCCAAATAGAGAAAGATGCACCTTTCTCTATTTGCCAACTCCAACTAGCTTGAAGTTGAGGCTTAGTTATAGCTGTTGTGGCATCTTTCACTATTTATATTCTGTTCAAACTACCTCTTTTTAATCTCAACAAATCATGTGAACAAAGGCAAGATGTCCAACTACTCCACAGTCCACCCCGCCTTTGTTCACATGATTACTTCATCCATTCAATTTCAACTGACAGTTCCCTTGCTGAGATTAAAAAGAGGAAGTTTGAACAGCTTATTTAAGTAGTTGAGGGTAACGTCCAATTTTGAGTGAACGTGGGTTGGGGGGGTGGTTTGTTAAAAACACTTGCGCGATAGCTTAAGTAGAATAACTAAAGCATGGATTATATGAAATTTATGGTTTAGCCAGGTTAATTCTGGTTTGTTCAGACGTCACTTACTCTATCATATCAAATTTGTTAAGTGTTAACAAAAGGTTGATATTATTCTATTCATTGTTAGTCCAATCATTTAATCAGATAATTTTCTACCTTTCTTTGAAAGGCTATTGCAGTTGAAGTAGTCAAGAACTAATAGAGAGTATAGTAAGTTAATCGCATCAGAGCATGAATTATAGGTTAAATTTTCACAGCATGATTTTCTAAAAGAAAGAAGAAAGAAACAATGAAATATAAGCTGGATGTAATGGAAAAAAATGATTAAAAGGGTTGGAAAAGAAAATGAAAAAGAATGAAGTTGGAAGAAATGAAAAATGACTAGATAAGAAAAATAAACAAAAGTATTCTCGAGTGGCCAAACTTTTTATACTCTCTCACGATTAAATCTTGTTATAAGGAGTCATATAATTTTGTTGTGCTGTCTTTTACTGTACGACTTGGTTTATGTGAACTCTAGATGAACACTTATCTACATATTTGTTGTGTATTCGACCACACTAAACCTTTCAACATTGGATATGAATGCAGAGGCCGTTCCCAAGAAAATTTTGGAACTGATGAATGTTCCTGGACTAACCAGAGAAAATGTTGCTAGCCACCTTCAGGTAATTTAAGACATCTACTTCTCACCCTTTTACAGTGTGAAGCCCAAGAAGTTTAATTGCACAAAAGTCTGTCTTGTACTCGTTTTGCGTTGTGTAGTACAAAAAAGTTTGCCTTATCTCTTTAGTAGAGCACTCAATGGTGGCAATCATTTTCTGCAGAAATATCGGTTGTATCTCAGAAGGTTGAGTGGTGTATCGCAGCACCAGAATGGACTGAATAACTCTTTCATGGGACGCCCAGATGCAACCTTCGGAACAATATCTTCCCTCAATGGGCTTGATCTTCAAGCTATTGCTGCTGCTGGTCAAATCCCTGCACAAAGTCTTGCTACCCTCCAAGCAGCTGCCCTTGGTAGAACAGCTACAAAATCTGCCATATGTATGCCCCTAGTAGATCAAAGAAACCTTTTCAGCTTCGAAAATTCCCAGGTGAGATTTCCAGAAGGGCAACAACAACTGAATAATAGCAATAAGCAAATCGACTTGCTGCATGGAATTCCAACCACCATGGAACCGAAGCAGCTTGCAAATTTGCACCACCCTTCCCAGTCCTTTGTGGGTATGAATATGCAAGTGAACTCCATGGCACAACATAATAATTCTGTGATTATGCGAATGTCCCAATCACAACCTAGGGCTCAAATGCTAAGTGGAGCTAATAATGGCAATCAAGCGTTGAGGCTTCCATTGTCCATGCAGCAATCTTTGTCATCAGAAGGGATACCTGGTGCGGTCCTAGCACAGAGTCGTATTGTTGACAATGCACGAGCGAGTGTTTACAATCCTGTCTCCCAAGCATCTTCAATGGTAGATTTCTCAGTAAATCAAAGCAAGGAGTTGCAAAACTACAACTTTTCTCTTGGGAGTAATAGTTCAGGGATGTCCACTTTGACTAATCGAGGGATGCTTCAGGATGAGGCGAATTCTGATATCAAAGGATCTAGAGGTTTCCCTTCTAATTATGATATTTTCAACGATCTCCATCAACCAAAATCGCAGAACTGGGGTTTACAGAATGTTGGTTCATCCTTTGACTCATCTCATCACCTAAGTATACAAGGAACTCAGGGTGTCTCATCGCAATTGTTACTGCAACAGGGGATTTCTTCAACACACAACAATGGACAAAATAGAAATGGTCCTATTGGGAAACCAATGTACAACAATGGTGAAGAAAGTGGACATACTAATCTTATGGGTGGACCACAACTTAACTCTGTCAGTAGGAATATGCTTGCTGTTAAAGCTGAAAGATTTCCCGACGCAGACTATCAGAATACCAATTTCCCAGAGCAATTTGGACAGGATGATCTCATGAGTGCCTTCTTCAAACAGGTGAGTTCTAATTTGTTTACTTGAGCTGAGGGTCTTTCGGAAACAACCTCTCTACCTTCACGAGGTGGTGGTAAGGTTTGCATACACTCTACCCTCCCCAGATCTCACTTTGTGAGATTTCACTGGGTATGTTTTAACAAATATAGCTTCTTAAATCAATTTTGTAGTTCATGAATACACTCTCGTTGCTAATTTGGATAATTTGCATGCGTGACAGCAAGGAAGTGTTGGACCAGTTGAAACTGAATTTGGCTTCGATGGATACACATTGGATAATCTTCCAGTTTAAGATGTGAACAAAACTTAGTTGATGTACCTGACAGTTTAAACATATAGTTTGAAGACGCCAGTGTACATAGTTGCTGTTACACCTGAAAATTGCCTATGAACCAAAGTCTCAGCTTTCTATTCAGCCATAGAACTTGGATTCTGGTCTAAAAAGGCGTAGCTGTCGGATGGGAAATATGGATATCAGATAGATCACAGAAGGGAAAAGAGTTAGCTGTCGGATGATACTAGTGCATAGTGTGCCAAAGGCAAACATGCAAAGTTTTTGCTGGTATTGGTAGGAGAATCACATTTCGTGGGTGCAGACATTAGGTGCAGGGATTTTCGTAACACAGGAAGGTCAAGTTCTAACATCAATAATGCAATCTTTTCCCTTTCACTTTCAGGATTGATGTTTTAATGTACATATTTAAGTTGAATTACTTATTAGGATAAGTCTGTCGGATTGCTATAGTTGTTCATTGTTTTGCTCCATTTCATGTTTATTTTTAGGTGTGCAGCTCAAACTCTGAGATGTATGTTGTGTATTAGCTAATTCTGTATAGGTCTCTATCGAAGTTGGGTTTTATACAAATATGACCATCTTCATATTTTTCCTTCACTTACTATTAATATCTATCTACAATATGAGAGACCCATATTAAGCTGGTAGGGCAAAATCCTAAACTTAAAAGTCGAATTCTGGTATAATACATCACAACAGTAAAGAGCCAAATGCAATTCCTTCAACAAGAAACTGACATACCCAAAGTGACTTAAGTTTTCTATTTCAGACAAACAAACCAAGTTTCATCTGAGTTGCATACAGACTCGGAACTGTTAGCACACGTCGCTTGTAGTAGGAGATTTAGAGAGAGAGAGAGAGAGAGAGAGAGGATGATGATGAACAAACTGAGGTATTCTTATCTGCTAATTATACAGGTATTAATGTTAAAGTCAAATATTGTATGGAATGAGAATTTCAGAGTAAGAAATAATAGTTACAAATCAAAACTTGCCGAAAAAACCTTGTCCCTGAATACACATTGACATAATCTGACAAACTGATTGAAAGATTGGTCACCAGCATTAAAACCTGGTAGCAGACGCTAAAGAATGAATCAATTGGCAGGTAAAACGCCACAGCTCACTGCTATTGTCGCACCAACATAAAAACCACAACTGCTGCAAGAATGGAAGTAGTGACAGTGAATGAAGATATTCTAGATGAACTGCTTGTTGGGAGTACCTTTGGCAATGAGCACTCTTCTCCATTGAAGTATAATTTTGTTGGGAACCCATCACCAGCAGGAATGTTGATGTTTGGGATGTTCTTCTTTGTGAATGAGATTACTGATTGCTGTTTCCCAGGTACTTGGGGATCTTTCTCTGGATTAGCTCCGTCTGCTTCTGCTACTATATAGTTCAAGCCTGGAAGGCCCTGCATGAATATGGTATTATTAACCCCGTCTAACGTAGTTCCGTTGAATGAATACACTGCATCAAAACCAGCCGCTGCTTTGTCCAATTCCACTGCAGTGAACCAATCAGCAAAAGCAGCGTCCTCCCAGTTGAATATGGTGATCCTGGCAGACCATCCGCCACTATAGTCTGTGAACAAATGCCAGTTGATGCTTACACCACAGTTATCTCCACATGGCAAAGGGTTCGAAACTGGAAGATGATTAATATCAGCCCAGGCAAGGGACATCTTCGTTCTATTGTCAAATGGAACCAGAAGAGCCTGAGATGGGAGGAGAAGAGCTGGGGCTTTCGTGCTACATGTACGAGCGGTATTGGAAGGGCAACCACAGGCGCATGTTGGACAAGGAATGATAGATTCATTGTAGAAAGCAGAGAACGATACGCAGCATCTGGGGCTAGCTCCTTTTGGTTGGGTGATGTTGCATACAACTTGCCAGCTAGCAAACACTGACGTAGCAGGTAACAATCCACTAGGATCAGGGACTTGGGTGGGGCTTACACGGACTGGAGGTCCACATTTATAATCTGGATTCAGTCTGCCTTCGATCTTCCAATTCTGTGGAGGAGTGAACGAGGAGCGATTAAGATCTGGAGGCATTTTAAAGACATTCATCTGGAATGCTGAAAGAGACTTGCTTGGGTCCATTGCAGGTGGCAATATTGTCCCATTCCGACAACAAAAAGGTATCATTCCCAACTTTGTATCATTGGTCTTTTCCAGCGGCAGATCAATTAGTGTTGGCCTTCTCTGACAGTTCAAACCAGTAGAAAAGTCAAGGTTTTGATAAAAGTTTGCCTGTGGCCCAAAAACACACTCAGAAGTATCAACAACAGAGGGATATGCGCCTTTCATTTCCCAAATAAACTCATCGTTCATCCAGTCCCAACTTAGTTTCCAGTTATCAAGGCGGCCAAGGGGGTTATGGTTTGCGATGGTAACCTGTGCCCAGTAATTTGAATCATATGTTCTTAGGATATCATACATTATTGTAAGATCCCCATCTTGACGTGGACTAAATTTCTCACCCAATGTCAGATTTGTCTTGAAGTTTGAGTCTTTATTACAGCATACTTGCATAACACTCTTTCCTGAACAGTTATGCATAGGCAATTCAGATAAGCAAAAAGTGTAGTAAAGAAAAAGAAGAGACATACATAGGTTGGACAGACCACTAATTAGAATTTGGTTTCTTACATTACTACACGTGTATTACCTCCTAATAACAACGTATTCCATACTCAGACCAAATTACTAAGGCAGGTAGAATTTCCAAATAATTCAAGGGAGAAGCTTGAAATGTCAATGGTTAACCAAATTTCCAGGTAACAATTTAAAGAATTTAGCAAACTATCCATTAGGAATTCTAGATAAGAAGACAGAGTCAAATGACAGCTAATCTTTACGACGGATATACTTCCTTAGAGTTGTCAAGATTCAGACATAATGTTCCGTCCAAGTTGACATAGTAATGAACCAAATTCTCCAGAAAGTTATCGGTCTTTATCATTCCCCAATAAATCTAATTTGAAAGTAAAATAGTACAGGACCCACGATTATTTGGCCAATTGAATGTTAATTTAACCTCCAGCATCATTCATCAAAAACAACAATGAATCAGCTTATGACCATGGACAACAGATCTAAACTAAAGCCATTTCCACTTTGCACCATGGACAACAGATCTAAACTAAAGTCATTTCCACTTTGCAAGTAGCACAAAAGAAAATACTCCATAACTTTGGCCTAAATTTGATAAGTAAAGCAGAAAAACAAAGTTGCATACGAATCAATCCAAATATATCATATCCTCTGCAAATTATTCAAACCACGTAATAGAGAATTCACATAACCAGTCCTACTAATTTTTGTTATAATATTAAGAGGTGCAGCAATGAACTTTAATCGAAGATCCGTACCTTGCATAGAGGGTTTAGGGCAAATAAACCCATCATTTTCCAAAGAGATATTCGAGGGCATAGGTACATTAGGAGACCCAACTCCAAACTGGGTACCCACTATTTTGATTTGAGCAGTCGTCTGTGTAGTATCTCCAGCCGTTTCAACAGCAGTCTTAAGATCGGCGGCTGGAAATCCAGCAAAAACAGCACCATTACCCACTAAAGCAGGAAATGATTCCCCATCAGCAAGCACAGCATTAGAAGCAGAAACCAAAATCTCATCATGTTGAAACCCAACAAAAACCCTCCATAACTTAAGTTCATCAAGCCCGTTGTTAGTTATACTGAGAATAGACTGAAACTTGTAGGGTTGACGAGCTTTTAAAGTGGGTTTGATTTTAGATCCGGAAGTAAACACATACTGCAAGAATACACCGTTACACTCATCGGCTGCCGGTGCCGGAGCTTCAGCCACCGGAGTTGTTTGTCCGGCGACTTGAAGGGCGGCGGTGATGATGAGGAGACAGAGAGAGAGAAATGTGGTGACTGCCATGTTGTTTGAATAATGGGGTTTTGGATTGAATGAGTATAAATAAATATTATATATGTCTGAAAATGTAGTAGTCGTGTGCGTGTGTATGTATATGTGAGAAGAAGGATGAAAACGCGGAGAGGGGAAAAGAAACGAAGACGAAAGGAGTGTAGACAGCTTAGATAAAGCTGTATTAATTTTCTTGTTTTTAGAAAAAGAGTGATTTTGCAAATTTGAAAAAAAAAAAAAGGGGGTTTTTATTTTTATTCCATCTCAGTGATTTCACTTTGATGTCAAAAGATTTTTTTATTTATTTAAACTTTGTGCAAATAAATTAAAATGAAGAGAAGTATGAAATTAGAAAATCATTTATGGTGATATCGAATATGTTTGACTATATTTTATTATTTGTTACAATCTTCATTTGAGTAATTTGGAAATGAATTAATTAATGTAATAATGGTAAGGTGGCGTCTGTGAATGGGTAATCAATCTTTGTTTGTGGTATATTGGATTTGAAAATTGAAGAGTGAATGGTGAAATAGACGTGAAGTGGAGCCCAGTGTGTTACCGTTGAGAAGAGAACGTTGTTTGATTTTTTCTTTCTAAAAACCAAAGTTGGTATTTGGTAAGGCTGAAAGCGAAATGCTTCTGTGGGGGCTTTTGGTTAACTGCATTTTTTGAGAAAGGCCAAAAATATGTTGGAGCAGGGTATCAAATAAGCGGGTTGAGTTGCAATTGAAGATATTAAATTGAGTTGAATTCTAACCTGTCTAAGTTTACTTTGGGCTCAAATGAGTTTAAAAACGGGTTGGGTCTTGACCCGCCCAATTTGACCTCCTTAATCTCAATAATTTTAAGAAAAAATTACTTTGATGAGTTCCTTTTAATAAATAATTGCTGATTTTAGGATACTTTTTATTTATTACCATTTATAGCAATACTATGTTAAATCTGCAATATGTATTAAAAATGAATTATGTATGCAATATATATGTATTATAACTATTTTTTTTAATATATTATGCTTGTTTGGTAAGAAATTGACACATTGTATTATAAGTGTATTAAAATGTGTGATAAATGTATTATCCATCAATAAAACTTGTATTATATGTGAATAATAAATTATTTTTCATAATATGTATTAAAATTGTATTATAAATGTATTAAAAGCGATCAAGTGAAAAAAAATGTTACTGATAAAAATGGTAAGTATTTTTTTAATATAGTATATTTATGTAAGTTTCCATAATTTTAATATATTTTTATTTAAGTTTTATAACCATAATTTGAATTTCAACTAAAGAAGATTTTCAAATAGAAGTTACAAATGGATAGATAATTCTAAAAGATATAAAATAGATAGTAATTTATACTTTAATCATAGGAATGTGCATTACAACAATGCAAATAAAAAATCTTAAAACGAGTTGAAATTGTAGATTAAATTGGGCTCATTTGAGGTTTTTCTTAAAATGAGTTTGGACTTGAAGTTGAAATTGAACTCAATTCAAATTTTTTTGAGCCCAACTCTTCAAATTATGGATGGGTTGGACGGGTTGCCTACAATTGGGTTTAATTTTGACACTTCTACGTTGGAGTGTTAAATTGTCAGTTGAAATCAAAATAAAATATTTAGATACATATTTATTTTATTAGAGTTATTTTGATTAATTTCTGAAACTAAATTAAATTAAATGAATTCATTATTTTAAATTTTCAATCCTTTCTTATATTAATGATGAAAAATATATTTTAAAATATTGATAAAAATATTTACAATTTTAACTTTAAAAGGTAAAATGAAACAAGTAAAAGGAAAGATATGGAGTACTACTTTCAAATACCACTAAACTCGTTGGGTTTTTCCCCTCAGGTACCTCAACTACGTCATTTTCCTATTGAATTCTTGAATCACCCATAATTTGTTCTTTTTAAACATTGTTGGCTGATGTGGCACAAAATGTGATCTCACGTCGCTTGAGCGCGTAAAGATGTTTTGAAGGTGCTGATGTGGATCCTTGAACCACCCACCAACGTTCTTCTTCCCCTTTTAACCCTAATTTCTCCCCCTTTTCTCTTATTTCTCCTCCTCTTTTTCCCTATTCATCATTAAGTTGGAGCTTCTCATTAGAATATATCTCTTCTTCATTGATTTCTTCTTAATCATCAAGTTCCAATGTCGAAGTTATCTTGTTCATCGATTTCTTCTTCTTCAACAATAAAAATGACATAGAAATTAGGGAATGAACTTACCTCACAAGACTAAACTCGAAAATAGTGATTGAACTCCAAAATCTTCTGCAATCTTCGACGATACCTTCAACAAACCACTCAAAATCACTTCAAAATCTGAGAATTTTAGTTGTAAATAGCATAAATGTCATTGAAAGAAGACCATTTTTTAGGGTTTTCTCGTCAAGAACCAAGGCACTTTGGGTCAGAAGTGTTTTGGGGGGAAATGAAGGGGCTTTAGGTTTTTAGGTTTGGGAAATAAATATGTGGCGCTGACGTGTAAATGGATTGAAGTTTGATTGGTTGCAATTTCCACGTGGGAGAGGTGGATCTCACGCGCACAATCAACAAAAAATATTTGTTGAAGTTTTTTGCCACATCAGCCAACAATGTTTAAAAGGAACAAATTATGGGTGGTTCAATGATTCAATAGGAAAATGGCGTAATTGAGGTACCTGAAGGGAAAAACCCAACAAGTTTAGGAATTTGTTTATGTATTCAGCCTATGCATTTGCTCTCTCATCATCTTTTTAGTTACAGCAGTAGCATATTATGTCTGGATGTTACTATTTATCTGTATCGATTATTTCTATTTAATTAAATAATTAATTTTAAAAATTAAGAAATTAAAAATTAAGAAATTAAAGTAAAATACATATTATTTAATCATAGTTAAGTGTTAAAAAATGAAGGCTTATGTCTTGCCTTTCATAAATTTGGTATAAATATTTGACGATGCAAGTGAATTTTTACCTAATTTCAAAATATCCATTTTAAATTTTAACTCCATATTTTATTTTATTTTTCTTCAAATTGCAATATAACGCATGTTCGATTGCAAGGTTCCTTTCTCTTGTATCTAATCTCTTCTTTAACTATTTGTCGTCTTATCCTATCAAACAGATATGCAGAACTTTTTAAATCAATTTTGAATTAAGTTGTGGACTCAAAGCATAATAAGACAACATATTTAGAATGTTTTGAAGGGAATTAACTATACAATTTGTGTCATTTCATAAATCGAAGAAAAGTAGAAAGCCTTGATTAATTTTGTTGTTCAAATATTTTGTTAGACTTGGTCCCAATAAAAGCTGATTGACACATTATGGTAAGGAGGAAAAAGAGAGGATTTGTTTGATTTTTGTGGACTTTATTTTGGGGTGGTGGGGTACCACGTCTTCTTTCTCATGCTTCCTAACATTGCTCCCTTGAATATGCCAAGTCCAATACAAATATTCTTTTCATGTTATAAATAATAACAAAGTATTATTTCCTCCGTCTAAATTTATGTGACATATTTCATTTTTTGAGAGTCAAACAGTTTAAGTTTGATTGAGAATTTACTCAAGAAATATTTATTTTTTTAAAATGAAATTTATATATTTATAAACTACGTAAAAAATATTATAAGTCATAATAATTGACAATCTAAAATATTTAAAAGATATGAAATAAATTACGATTAAAAATAGACTTGTTTAAATCTCAAAATTCGAAATGTGTCACATAGCACGAAGGGAATAATATAATAAAAAGATACAGCCAAAGAAGTTGGGTTGGAGGGGGAAGGAGATTTTTATTTTCCTTCAAACTGATATATAAATGAATTGAATTGACTATCTATTAGTAGAATAACATAAGCTATTGAGCTACTGCAAAATGCTTGCTTGATTGCAAGCTTATTCAATAAATTGTATAATGGACACTTATAATACGGTGTATTTATAATGATTTCCCTTGAATGTTCATTAATAGATAATATATCTCGCTAAAATCTTACTAGAAATTTGGAAATTTGTGTTTTTGTAGGTATAATTTTTGAAATTTAACGTTGTGTTATGGACATGTATTTTGTTTGGATATGTATTTTAAAATTGAAGTTTTGTGAGTGAAAATGAAATTTCTCCCCAAAACAAACCCATACTAATTTTTGGGAGTTTTGAAAATATTTTGAACTTAAAGTTTGAAATCTAATCAAATTTCATAACAAACAGATATTTGAAAATAATTTTTTAACGAAATCTATGACCAAGATTAGATAAATTCACGACATATAAAAAATTATTACGTGCAATTACTGAAAATAATTTTACTGTAAATTAGAGAGGCAAACTCCACTAGTGTCCATCTTATACATCTTCATCTTTCATTTTGTTTCATCCTCTCGAATCTTTCTTGAGAAAATTATTTATGCCTCAAGCATCAAGAGTTCAAGGCTAGATTAATTTCTTAAATTAATTACATATGAAATCATAGATTATAAATAAAATAAATCATATTACCCTTAATTATCAGGATATAAACACTCTATATTGTCATCATATAATAATTTACGTTTTCTAATACATATTTTTTTCAGACAAAAAATATCCGAGTTCGACCTTCACAAAGACATACTTCACACAAAAATGTGCGATTTTTCAACTTCAATTGCCTACGTCTAATGTTGTGGCCAAAGCGATAAATTTGTAAGAAAATTTTAATATCAAATATAAACTAATCAAAGAAAAAATTACATAAATACACAACTTAAGATATTATAATTTCTAAAATTTCTTACTATTTATAAAAATTACAAAACCCTTATCAGATACATCCCTATCCCCTCTGGATACATCTCTCCCCTCTCGGATACATCCCTATACCCTCTCGGATACATCCCTATCCCCTCTCGGATACATCCCTCCCATTGAGTAATGTATCATTTGCAATGTATCGGACAACTAAGAAATGTATTCGAGAGCAATGAAAGATTCAAAAATTTTATAATTGGAGAAAATTCCGAGGTAGAATGTAATTAACTCCCGAATGTACGAAATTTATATAAGTTTCCCTAAATTAAAGGACGATCTTAAAAAAAGATATTTCACTTGGACCTTTTGCGTTATCAATTTGGGCTAGTGTATTGGGCTTTGAGGCATGCAATGAGGCCCTTCTTCTCAGTAATTCTAAAAAAATTGACACTTTCCTTATCCTAATCCGATCTAGTAAATGACATACTTAACTAGGTATAAGTTAATCAAAGCTGCTAATCAGTATTACTTCAAAATTATTTTTTCATTCCCTTTTGCATCAAGTTTTCATCTATTCACTAAATCATTTCCTACATAATCAAAATATGAATATTAAAGTAAACAAGACATACTTAAATACATGTACTTCTTATTTAGTCACTGCAGTATATAGTAATATTTTTATCTCTTAGTGATCTCCAAAAATCACTATTTTTATGAATATGAGATACACATAAAAGAAGTGTAACACTGTTATACATGAATATACACCGCTACATATGGTGATATACATAGTTATATATGTGTTGTCTATTACAATTTACAAGTTTCAGTGAGTGTATGTGTGTGTGTTAGCTCTATGGGCTCGAGCCCAGATCCAGAGGTGGTGGCTGAACTCGCCGCAGAGTTCAGGAGCGACACCTATATACAACACCCAAAGAATATTTTTATTTTTATTTTTTCTAAGTTTGGGCTCAACAAGTGAAGCCTTCAAAAAATTGGAGTCATTGGATCAAAAGATGATGAATGATTGAGATTGAATTTGAACCATATATAGTTAATTGGACCGAGTTGAAAGTTGATTTCAACTCGGTCTATCATAATTGGGCCATATTCTCCTTTTTCTTTTTAATGAATACATATAAAAACAAAAACTAAAAAAAAAACTTAAATAAGAGAAATTATTTTATTAACAAAAAATGGGGAGGGATAAACTAAAAATTGCACAAAATAAGCAAAGATATATATTTTGTAGGAGTAATTAAATACATCAAAGATTAAGTGTTCATAATAATAGTTGTATATGTGTTGTATGTAGCCTTGTGCTACTTGTGTGCTAAATGACTCAACTTTTACATGTTTTCATGTGTATTGCTACTTACTATGTGCTTAGCTTATCAATTAATGACTTGTTAGTAGACACAATCTTTTAAGTTTATTGGTGTTACGTTTTATATTCAGTTTAGAAAATAGCTATAATTTTTTTTTAAAAAAATAGTGTGAATTTAATTATTATGATACTCAGTATACATTAGTTTACGATTCACTCTTTGGGTAGGTTTAAGTCGAATGTCAATCATGTCTCACCTCAATTTTGGGCATGACAAGTTGGAAACGTACAATACAATTCAATTTATTGTGTGTTAGGGTCTTAGAGAATCATGAATCGTGATGTAGAGTCCTATTTATGAATATGTAGTGTACCATATT